>JAQQSZ010009331.1:0-12803 GCA_028646595.1 Phalanger gymnotis
GAACTGCAAACTCCTTTTTACACTCTGTCCCCAGCAGGTTTTCCCACTAACCTTCTCTGTTGTCTTTGGTGTTTGTGGGTTGAGAAGTATGGTAACTGCCACAGCTCACTGATTCAGGGTGCTAGGATATGCTCCACCTGGCTCCTGGTCTGGTTGTTCCACGCTGCCTACTCTGGGCTCTGCTCCACTGTGCTCCCACCTCTGTGTGCGAAAGACCTTACCCAGAGACCATCCAGGCTGTCCTGGGCTGGAGACCTGCTTCCCTCTGCTATTTTGTGTGTCCTGCAGCTCCAGAATTGGTTCAGAGCCATTTTTATAGGTTTTTGGAGGGACTTGGCAGGGAGCTCACGCCAGTTCCTGTTTTCCAGCTGCCATCTTGGCTCTGCCCCCCCAAAGGCTTCATTTCTAAAATATATAGAGATCTGAGTCAAATTTATAAGAATGGAAGTCATTCCCCAACTGACAAATGGTCAAAGGATATGAACAGGCAGTTTTCATAGGAAGAAACAGAAAGACTCCAGTCATATAAAAAAATGCTCTAAATCATTATTGATTAGAGAAATGCAAATCAAAACAACTCTGAGGTACCACATCATATCTATCAGATTGGCTAACATGACAAAACAGGAAAATGATAAGTGTTGGAGAAGATGTGGGAAAATTGGAACACTAAGTCACTGTTGGTGGAATTGTGAACTGTTCCAACCTTCTGGAGGGCAATAGGGAGCCACATTGTGTGATGACTGACTGTGATAGACTCAGCTCTTCTCAGTAATGTAAGGATTTAAGACAATTCCAAAAGACTCTATCAGTAATTAAGATGGGCCTTTTTTTTTTACTGTTTTTTTTCTTTTGTAGCACTTATTTAATCAAGTCTAATTTACATGAGTTTGAGTCACATGTTTGTGACACCAGAAGCTCTTAAGCCATGTGGGTTTGAGTCTCATGTTATGATGCCCTTTGACCCTGAACAGGGTATATAACTCAGAGTTTGGAATTTTTCTTCTGAGGGTTCACTCGTATAAAGAGTGTTGAGACTCTGGGCAAGCTGTTGTAACTGCCCCCTGGCTTTGCTAACCCAGACCCACTGGTTCTTCTCTGGTAACTGGATTGTGATTTGGTCTGTTTATATTCCTCTGTTTGTAATTTGTATTTGCTCTGAAGTTCAGGGTGCTGGCTTCTCCCTCTGAAGTAAGTGATATCTATCTATATATATGGATACATACATATATACATACAGATATACATATATGTAATATATATGTGTGTATATATATACATATATTTGATTAAAGTGAGATTGTTAGCCCCTTAAAGTTACTTTCCTTAGTAAATCAGATCAAAAGAACCTGTGCTGGCAGCTCTTGTTGCTGGTCTTGTTGGGTCTTATACCTCAACAGCTGCTGCTAGCCGAATTGTTGCTACAGAGTCACAATGGAAGTTGCTATCCACATCTAGAGAAAGAACTTTGGAGTCTGAATGCAGATCGAAGCACACTATTTGCTCTCCTTTTCTTTTGTTATTTTGTTTCTTCCTTCTTGTGGTTCCTCCCCTTAGTTCTAATTCTTCTTTATATCATGACTCATGTGAAAATATGTTCAATATGAATGTATAAGCAGAGCTTGTATCAGATAGCTTGCTGTCTTGGGGAGGAAGAGCGAGAGGAAAGGGGAGAAAATTTTAAATTTAAAATCTTATGGAAATGAATGATGAAAACTAAAAATAAATTAATTATTTATATAAATAGGTCCTTTTTCTTTAATCTCTTTGAGGTACAGATCTAGTAGTGATATTTATGGGTCAAAGGGTAGTAGGTTGATAGCCCTTGCATAGTTTCAAATTTTGCTCAGAATGGCTGGACTAGTTCACAACTCTACCAACAGTTTACTAATATACCCACTTTTTGCTCATTCCCTCCAGCATTTTTCATTTCTAATAGGTGTGAGGTAGTACCTCAGAGCTGTTTTAATTTGCAATTTAATATAATTGGGGAATGACTTTTATTTTTATAAATTTGACTCAGTTCCCCATATATTTGAGAAATGAGGCCTTTATCAGAGATACTTACTGTTAGAATTTTTGATATAACTTCATTGTCTATGGTACTTTTTAGCAAAATGTAGTTTCTCTGGTTATCTTTTTTAATTAGCTCTTGCTTTTTCTAAGATCATGATTGATAATCTTGCCTTTCTTTTTTACTTCAGCTTAAGCACAATAGACTCTGCTCTAGCCCTTTATTTTAACTCTGTGTGTATCTTTCTTTTCAAACGTATCTCTTGTAAACAACATATTGTTAGATTGTGGTTTCTAATTCATGCTGCTTTCTGTTTTGGTGTGCTCATCCCATTCACATTCAGAGTTATGATTACTGCGTATTTCTCTTCATCTTATTTTAATCTGTTTATTCTTCTCTTTCTCTATTTTTATCCTCTCCCTCCTCAAAAGTCTGTTTTGCTTCTGACCACTGCCTTAATCTACCCTCTTTTTTGTCATCCTCCTACCCTTACCTCTTATCACCTTTCCCCTTATTTCCCTATCAGTTAAGATCAATTCTTATGTGCAACTGACTGTGTATATATTCTTCCCCTTTTTGAACTAATTCCAAAGAGAGTGATATTTAAGAATTGCCTGCCACTCTTCATTTTCCATTGAAATATAAAAGCTCATCCTTGCAAGCCTCTTTTATGTGAGAAAAATGTCCCCATTATGCTTCTCCCTTCCGCCTTCTTCCAATGCATCCCACTTTCTCTTTCATTTTTTTTAAATCATTCCAACATAATGAACTCATACAAATGTCCTCTGTCTATATAGACTCCTTCCAACTGCCCTCAAAATGATAAGGTTCTTAGGAGTTACATGTATCATCTTACCATCTAGGAATGCAAAAAGTTTAATTTTATTAATTCTCTTATGATTTCATGTTTACCTTTCTATGCTTTTCTTGAGTCAGATATTTGAATGGCAGATTTTCTATTCAGCTTTGTTCTTTTCAGCAAGAATGCTTGAAAGTTCTCTATTTCATTAAATATCTATTTTTCCCCCTGAAGGAATATACTCAGTTTTGCTGGGTTGGCCATTCTTGATTGTAATCCTAGCTCCTTTGCCTTCTGGAATATAATATTCCAAGCCCCCTGCTCTTTTTTTGGATTTTTTGGAGGGGGGAAGGCAGGGCAATTGGGGTTAAGTGACTTGCCCAAGGTCACACAGCTAGTAAGTGTGTAAAGTGTCTGAGGCTGGATTTGAATTCAGGTCCTCCTTTTCAGTGCTAGTTCTGGGGGTCTGCAAGTTTTTGGTGTTTGCAAAGTGGTGTGATCTGAGGAGTTGTATACTCACTGTTTTTCTAGTTTGTGCTCTGGTCTTTATTTGGGAAGGGATCCTGATCCTCTGCAGCCACAAGCACTCTTGGCCCTGGAACTGTCACCAGTCCTTGCTGTCCTTCAGCCACAAGCACTACCACTCGTCCCTGCCTTGGAACAGTGACCAGGGTCCCTGTTCTCTTGTGACTGGCCACAAGTTCTCCTCTCTGTCCTAGAGCTGTGACCCAGATATCCCTAGGGGCAGCAAAGTTGACAGTCAGTGCCACATGTACCGTGTGCCAACAAAGGATCCCTTGTTGTTTTTTCAGATCAGTTGTCTGACCCTCTTACCATTTCTGGGCTGAGCCCTCCCAAAATCGTTGCTTCTGCTATTTCAGCTGCCTCCAAAGCCC
The DNA here is from genome assembly GCA_028646595.1 of Phalanger gymnotis. Lineage (NCBI taxonomy): Eukaryota > Metazoa > Chordata > Mammalia > Diprotodontia > Phalangeridae > Phalanger > Phalanger gymnotis. The sequence continues at coordinate 3,710 of JAQQSZ010009331.1, forward strand.
ACCACCAGTGCTCCTGCTTCTCTCCAAGCCAGCTCCCCACTTTCTCTGCTGGGCTCATAAATTTTTATGCCAACCTCTTAAATTGTTTTATGCTGAAGAAAAAATGTCTCATTCTGACCTTTTTGTTGACTCTGCCACAAAATTTATTTTGAGGAGTTATTTTAAAGTTGTTTAGAGGGGAATATTGAGAGAATTTGGCTGGGTTGCTGCCTCTACTTTTCCATCTTGGCTCTGTCTCCTCACTCTCTTCTTAACTCCTTATGATTTAGGCTCTGACCTTATTATTCCAGTAAGGAAAGTAACATTAAGGGGTTGACAATCTTACTTTAATCCAACATACAAATATAAATTCACTTAGTTCAGGAGGAAAAGCCGGCAACCTGAACTTCAGAGCAAGTACAAACAAAATTAAAAACATACACAATGTAAACAGATCAAATAACAATTCATAGTTACCAAAAAGCATCAACATCTGAGTTCACGAGGGAGGGAGCTCTTAACAATGGCTGGCCCAGAGTCACAAGCCACTCTTCCAATGGCTCAGAGCCCCAAGCAAACAGCTATGTTCTCTCTTTTTATACAGTCTTTAGACGTCATCAAACGTCATCTGCGCAACCAGAACTTAGGTGCCTACTATTGGCTCTAGTCTTAGCAACTCCCCTGAGGACCCTGAGGGCTTCACACCCACATCAGCTTGTCACCTGGTAAACAGAGGTTTGGGCCTGGGGCTTTGCATCTAGTAAGGTTCAATCAAAGACACTTAATTTAGCACTCTAAAACAGTAGAAAAGTCCCACCTTAATTACCAATACACCATTGCAAAAGCCTGCTGGTGCAATAAAATGCTTCCTTAAGTCTCTCCCCACTCCAATTCATCTTCCATTGAGCCACTAAGGCAATTTTCCTAAAGCACAAGTCTGACCGTATCACCTTTATCCCCTACTCAATAACCTCTGCTGCTTCTTATTGTCTCCAGGATCATGTACAAAAATCTTCTCTTTGGTGTTCAATGCCCTTCATAACCCAGAATCCCTCATAACTTTCCAGGCTTCTTACATCTTACTCCCTGCCATGAACTCTTCAATCCAATGACACTGTCCTCTTTGCTGTCCTATGAATAAGACCCTCCTTCTCTTAGCTCTGGGAATTTTCTCTGGCTGTCCTTTTCTCTGGAATGCTTTCCCTTATCACATCTGTTTCCTGGCCTCACTAGCTTTTTTCAAGTCCCAACTAAAATCCTACCTTCTACCAAAAGCCTTTCCTAACCCCTCTTAATTCTAGAGCCTTCCCTCTCTTATTTACTTCCTATTTATTGTGGATATAGCTTGTTTGTACATATTGTTTGCTTGTTATCTCCCCCATCACATTTTAGGCTCCTTGAGGGCAGGTATTGTCTTTTGACTCTTTCTGGATCCTTAGCATTTAGAAAGTGGCTGTTACATAGTAAGCATTTAATAAATGTTTATTGATTGATTGACCACACACACACACACACACACACACACACACAACAAATTACAAAGTTGCTCTGGGGAAAGTCTCATTTCCAAGATATATAAGAATTTGATTCAAATTTATAAAAACAAGAGTCAATCACAAATAAATAAATGGTCAAATGATAGGAATAGGAAATTCACAAGGAATGAAATGTAAGATCTCTCTCTCTCTCTATATATATATGTGTGTGTGTGTGTGTGTGTGTGTGTGTATATATATATATATATAACTGGATAAAAGTAAATTATATGAAATGCAAATATTTTTCAGTATAAACTTATTACTCATATCACTGGCAAAGTATATTGACAGTTTAGTGACCTTGGGAACACAGTTCCAAATTGCTTTCACAAATGTGCAATTCATCCTCATTTCTCCCCATTGAACTGGTCATCAAATTCTGTTGATTTTTCCTTAATATTTTCTCTTTCCTCAAACTTTTTTTATAATTATCAGGGCAACTACATTCTTCTACATCCTTATCATCTCTTGTCTATACTATTGCAATAGTCAGCTGATCTTTCCTTACCTTCATATTCCTATATACCACAGCCAGATTTGTCTTCTAAAAACAGTTTTTCATTCAGACTACTTTTTTGTCTGAAAACTTCTAATGACTCTTTGATGCTTACAAAACCATAGTCAAACTCAAGGCCCTCCACAATCTGACTCCGACCCAATTTTCTATGTTGGTAGTATAATATGGGGTCTATCAATCAAAAGTATGCTAAAGTAGTCTAACTGGTACACTTGTTGAAAGGTTAATCTCAGGTATACCCAGGCAGGAACTGATCCTAAAAAGCACCAACTAGGATAAAGGGAATAAGATGAAAGAAAGAAAGACAAATGCCCAGGCACAGCATGGCTGTTATTTGGTGACAAATTGTCCATAGATGCCTTAACATGGAGAGCATGTATTCCCCCAAATGGTGCTATAAGTTCATGTTTGTGGAAGCAGTTAGATGGTACAACAGAGCACTGGATTTAGAAAAAGGAACTTCTGAGTATGAATCTTGTCCCATACACTCACTAGCTGGGTGACTTTAGACAAGTCACTTGACTTTTCTCAACTTTAGTTTATATATCTGCCAAACAGAGATCAATGATACCATTTACCTCATAAGTTTAAGGTAAAGATCAAATGAAATAACCTATGTAAAGTGCTTCACAGAGTTTGAAGTGTTCTATAAATATCATCATTATTATTATTTATAGAACTATTCTATAGGTAAAGGTGAGTGGAGCATGGACAAAGAACAAGGAAGCAGCAATGTGTGCTTTGGGATGGTATTTAATGTTATGTAGATCCTCAGAAGGATCACTAGCAGTGCTTTGGGCTCAGAGTACATTCTGATTTGTTCCCTTTGGTCATTCACATATTGAATATATATTCATATATTTGAATACAAACGTCATGATACATTTAGTCTTTCTTTTGGACTCCGGCCCTATGTTACCAACTACCTATTGGGCAGTCTGAGCTAGTTCTCAAGCTTTTATTATGTCTGAACAAAACCAAACCCCTCCAATCTACCCTTCTTTGTAACTTCTCTCTTCCTGGCAAAGTTCTCCTCCTCCTCCTAGTCCCTTGAATTTACAACCTTGTGTCAACCTTCTGTCCTCATTCTCACTTACCCTGTGTGTCCAAACAGTTGCCAGATCATTCGTAATGTGACTCACATATATCCTTTTCTCTCTATTCACACGTCTATCATCCTAGTCCAAGATCTTGTCACATGTGGTAGCCTAACTAGACTCTGGCTCAAGTCTCTTCTCGCTGCCGTCTCTCCTCCACAGATGCCAAAGTGAGTTTCCTCAGTTGTTATTCTGGCCACATAACCACTTACTCCAGTGGCTTCTTATTACCTATAGTATCCCACTCAAGTTCCTAAGTCGGGCATTTAAAGCTCTTCACCACTTTAGGCCTTTGCTATCTTTCCAGTTTTCTTACACACTATCCCCTTATAATACTCTAGGGTCCAGCCATACCAGACTTCTTGCTTTTTCTCACAAAGGGTACTCCATCTAGAATGCTCTCCCTCCTCACCTTGGCCCTACAGAATCTCTCTCTTCTTTCAAAATAGTTCAAACAACACCTTCTTTCAGAAGCCTTTCCTGATCCTTTTAGTTGCTACTGCTTCCCCTCTCTGTCTACTCTGGAGCTATTTTGAACGATCCTGTGTACGCATGTATTGTCCTGTTGCTGTTCAGTCAGTTCCTGACTCTTTGTGACCTGGTGGAGCATACTGCCCATGAATTTTCTTGGGAAAGATAGTGGAGGAGTTTTCCATTTCCTTCTCTAGTGGATTAAAACAAATAGAGGCTAAGTGACTTGTCTAGGGTCACACACCTAGTAAGTGTATGAGGGCAGATTTGAACTCAGGTCTTCCTGGCTCCAGGCCTGATGTTCTATCCACTGAACCATCTAGATAAACAGAGGTTAAGTGACTTGCCCAAGGTCACACATCTACTAAATATCTGTGTCCAGATTTGAACTCAGGTCTTCTTGATTCCTGACTCCAGTCATCTAACTGCCTCATGTATTGTCCTACCTATTAGAATAAAAGCTGCTTGAGAGTATAGACTATTTTTGCCTTTTACTTGTATTCACAGCATTTAGTATGGTACCTGACACATAGAAGAGCTTGATTAATATTCGTGGATGGTTTGATTATTTTATAAAATGTTTGAGTTACTGTGGACCTGCGGGTGAGGAGGAGGGAGGGATGATAGGAGAGGGAGAGGGAGGAAGGGGAAGAGAAAGAGAAAGAGAGAGAGAGAGAGAGAGAGAGAGAGAGAGAGAGAGAGAGAGTGGAAAGCTAACACTTCAACCTTATCTATTACTACTTCCCAAGACGAACTCTCTCCTCTAGCCAAAGAGGTATATTTATTGATTCACATTGTGCCCTGAAGAATGCCCTGCTCATTTATGTCTCTAAGTCTTTGCCTATCCTGGTCTCCAATATCCTCATCTCTTTTCTCTCTTCAACTGACCCATCAATCAAAAACCCTTTAAGAAGCCTTTGCTAAATGACGAAGAGACAAAAGCAGGCAAATAAAGTCCCTGCAAAAGTATATACCCGAATTATCCTAACCCTAGAAATCCTTCAGTGTCACCCAGAACCCTACCTTTTCTATGTAGGAGGCTATCTCTGCCTCAGCTCACAGTGAGCACTCATTGCTCAGAATGCCTGTAGCACTTTCTGTCCATACTATTCATCTAACATGTATCATATATCTATATATAATCTATGTCTATATACATATGTCTGTCTGTCTATCTATCTATCTATCTGTCTGTCTGTCTGTCTGTCTGTCTGTTGTCTATCCAAACTTTTGGTTTTGTTTTTAGCTAAATGACCTGCCTCCCCCAACTATGATGTAAGGTCTTCGAGGACAGAGTTTATCACTACCACACCTGTCACACATATATGTTATTTCAATAGGACTTGGGATTTCATTGGTATAGGGAAGTTTTGATGAGAAAATTCCTTCTGTCAATATAGAGCATCACCTTCCCTTCATTTTATAGTGATAGTTACCCAGGCTACAGAAAACTTAAAGAACTTGCTTTTGGGGTTACTCAGAAAGTATGCGTCACAGGTGGGACTTGAACCCAGGTCTTAGTGACTTTCTATCCGCTATGTCATTCTGCCTCTATGACCTGCGTGTAGTACATGTTAAATAAATATTTATTGATTAGTCAAAAATATCGACGCAGGGCCACAGAAGGCCAGTAATCTGCGATGAAGTTGAAAAAAAAAAAGGTAAGACAGGAACGAGAATGCCTGCAGTCTTGAATCTTGGCTGGCTCCAGCAGTGACAGATAAGCTCTTATTAGAGATAAGTCTTTCCAGGTCTTGGTTCTTCTCTCTCTGTTCTGGTCTAGCAACAATGACAGTTCTGGAGAAGAAAAGAAAAGTAAACAGACATGGAGATTGAAATCACAGAATCAGTCAGAATGGAACTCATGAGTTCCTGTAGTCCAAACCTGACCTGAAGAAGGAATTCCATCTCCAATATACATTTTCCTTTGAACCTTTCCTGGGAGGCATGGTGGCCCAGTCGTTATAATACCAGACTTAGAGTCAGAAAGATATGTTTTCATATCCAATGTCTGTAACTACAGAACAATCACTTTCCTTTTCTGCACCCTAGTTTTCTCTTTTGCAAAAGGGGGATAATATAACTCATTGTACCTACCTCCAAGCACTATTATGAAGACCCCCAAATATGCTGTAGAATATGTTGGAAAACTAAGTTCTACTTTATTTAGGAGGAGCATACACATTTATTAAGCTCCTACCATGTGCCTAGCCCAGCAATGTCAAACTCAAATAGAAACAAGGGCCACTAAACTGTACATAAACATCTCTGTGTGCCGTGTATTGACTTATTTTCTTTTTTTGGAGGGGAGGGGAGGTGAGACAATCAGGGGTAAATGACTTGCCCAGGGTCACACAGCTAATACATGTGAAGTGTCTGAGGCTGGATTTGAACTCAGGTCCTCCTGACTCCAGGTCCAGTGTGCTATTTGCTGCACCACCTAGCTGCCCCTATTGACTTATGTTTAAAATGTAATGGTATCTATGTTTTATTGTATTTTTATTTTTTCTACTATTTCCCAATTATATTTTTTTTGATTTTTAAAAATTTTATTTTATTCTGAACTTAAGAAATAAAACAAGCATTTCTATAGCAGTAGAATAGGGGAAAAAAGATGATTATACATAAAACTGCTATTCCTGTAAAATATATAATAAAGTTATCGTGTAACTTTTTTCCTTTTATCCTTCCCTCCCTCTCTCCCTCATATACATGTATAGATATAGATATATTCACATCTACATATGTACATATACATATAATAAATACATACAGATATATATGCATATATCCATATATATGCACATGTATACATATACGTGTTTTTTATATATATATGTATATATATCTGTATATCTATACATACACATGCACACACATACGTACTTCTATTTATCAGCTTTCTTTCTGGATGCAGATAGTAACTTGCTTCATTTGCCCTTTGTAGTTAATTTGTGTATTTATAATATTCAAAATGAGTCTGGAGAGCGTTGTGGGCCACCTTTTTGACTTGTCTGGCTTCGGGCATTGACAGACTCAATGAATTTTCTAGGGTCACATAACTAGTGTCCTCAGAGGTGGAGTGTGAACTGAGGTGTTCCTGGGTCTACACCTGGATGCCTCTCACTGGATACACCTGACTTAATATTGTGTGTGTTTCTATTGAGTTCTTGGTCATGAACAAGACTTCTCTCGGCACCCTGGAGTTAAGCTGCCATAGCTTAATTGCTTTAGAGATCTCTACTTGTTTGCTATTTGAGTTCTGTTCATTCTGGGCCTATTGGGAGTCCTTTATACTATTCAGTTAATTGAAAGTGTCTAAAGCTGAATGAGGAGGCTGTAGTGCAGGTGGCATCTTTGGGATCAATTCGAGGAGACTATTGAAATCCTTTTGCTTAGTTTAACAATCAGCTCTCATTGAGGTGAGGGTTTAGACTTGAGGCTATCAGGCAATTCTAAAAAGTGTCCCATTGGCTATAGGGAATAACTGTTCCCTAAGCAATTAGGTTTTCCTGGAGGGCATTTCTGCTAAGTAGTGCAGTTTGTAATGATAGAAAGGGGAGTAGGAATGACACGTGAAAGAAATGGAGAGAATGAAGGGACAGAGATAAAAAAGACCAGTAAAAGAGGGAAGGAAAACAAGGTTAAAGAAAATAATCAAAGAAGTAACACAATGGGAGGTATAGTAGAACAGAAGGGAAAAAAGCAATGAGAAGAAAGGAAATTAAATCTATAAGACTGGAATAAATTTGGGGAAAAAAGAAGGAACCTCTTATTTAGAAGGACTTAAAAAGGAAGGCAGGAGTGAGTAAGGAGAATTAGAAAGAAAAAAAACTTCAAGAAGAATTAAAAAAAGAATAGAAAAGTAAAATGTTGCTGAACTGGATCTTAAAGACCATCTGGCTCAACCTTCTTATTTTACAGATAAGGAAAGCTGAGGCAATGGGAGGTTAAGTGATTTGCTCTAAGTCCCTTAGGGAGTCAGTCGACCAGGACTTACAGTCTTTCTGTGCAATGCTAAATAAAAGAAGCAGAATCTATAGGTAAAAATATGCAATGCTTTCCCTGTGTCTGTGAATGCAAGTTAAATTAGAGAGCTGAAGAAATAATGTTCCAGTAGAAGAAATAATAATTCCAGAAGAATTTCCTAATGAGGAAAAATGTAACTATTAAGTCCGAGTGATCCCAAGTGTCTTTGTCTGAACCATCTTTACAGCTTTGTGATATCTCTTCTATTGTTTTGGGCTAATGTTAAATATTTCTTTATTGTTTAACTTTTAACCTCGATTCTATGTTTTACAGACAGCTAAGTGGCCTGGTGAATAAAGCTCTAGATGTAGAATTGAGAAGACCTGAGCTCAAATCCAGCCTCAGACAATCGTTGCATGACCCTGGGTAAGACACTTAACCTCTCTAGGCCTCAGTTTACTCACCTGTAAAATGAGGATAATAATAGCACCTATCTCCCAGTGTGTTTGTGAGGATAAAATAATTGTAGAGTAGTTTGCAAACAGTAAAGTACTACTTAAATATTAGTTACCACTTTTCCCTTATGTATCTAACTAGAATATAATCTTGAAAGAATATATATTTTTTTAAAAATGCCATTGTGTACGTCCCACAGGGCCTAGCACAGCGCTTCATGCTTAGTTTATATTCAATAAATGCTTGTTGGTTTGGTTTGATTGATGTTTACCTAATGCACTAGATAATTGCTCAACTCTCACTAGCCATGAGTGTAGTCTCTCTGACAAGGAGAAAGCATAACAGCAAATGAAGCCAGCTGAGTTTCCTGAAAATAATGACATCAACCTTCTAAAAATATGCGGCCAAAATTGTTTCATTCATTTGGAAGCAATACTAAGAAATGAGATGCCCTTGCCTCAATGACCTCAATTGCCCTATGACTGGGCCTATAATATACTGTAGGAGTGGGGAATAAGGGACAGAACCGCTGTTCTATTAGGCTCTATGGACATAATTCGGAGGTAGAAATCAAGGAAGAGATATTTAGTTTCATTAAGTAGTAGCCAAACCCTTTGGTTACTCTTATGATCTCAGTGGTCAACACAGACAAATATCTTTTTTTGTCTCGTTAGGTGACAAAAGAGGTTATGAGGTTTATCCTAGATATCTGGACACTTGTATCCTCACTATCCGGTCTATTTAGGAGGAGCCAAAAAAAGCACCACACACATTAGAGATTGGAAATGAAGAGACCTCCAAGGAACAGGCAGACACTACTCAATGAAGAGTGAAAATCAATGGAGGAAAACAGTCTATTTTCACTTCATTCAATTTGGGGAGCAGATCATTTTTGCCTCATTGATTCTTGATGCTCACTGAGCACTATTCCCCTGTTCTTTTCAGTACACTTTATTTTCTTTTGTATTTCTTTCTGTCCCTCCCTCCCTTCCTTCCTTCCTCTCTCCCTTCCTTCCTTCCTTCCTTCCTTCCTTCCTTCCTTCCTTCCTTCCTTCCTTCCTTCCTTC
>JAQQSZ010009332.1:0-12803 GCA_028646595.1 Phalanger gymnotis
CCCAAAGTTCCTGTTATTTTAACTTCAGCACACAGGCATTGAGCATCTATAACATACAAGGTCATAAGAACGGGATGTAAGGAGTCTAGCTTTAGAGCTAGAAAGGATCTTACAGGCTATCCTGTCTAATCCTTTCAATTTTACATATGAAAAAGCTGAGGCCCAGTGAGCTGAAGAGCTATGCCTAGGATCAGAGGTGTAGTAAAAGAAAGAATTGGCATTCAGATTGGAAACTCCAAATCCATTGAATTTCTAAGTTTCTCAGCTTTGACTTACTTGAGATGATTTACTGAAAGAAGATCATTTTCTGAGTAGATTTTTTGCTTAATAAATGTATTCTAAAAATGAGTGTCGTACTGTTGAGGGTCTTGAAAAACTCACACACTGCTGCATGCCTCCCTTCCCTCAGAGTTAATGGGAAGCTCCTTATCATGGCTTTGATGACTGTCAAAGAGAAATGACTTAAGTAATGAAAGTATGGAAAATTCTGTCGAAACAATGATCAAATCACTGAAAATCTGTTTTAAAATATTGCTAAATTTCCTTCTAAGATGTTTGAAAGTAGGATTCTAGTGTAGTTGGCCTTATAATTGGAAACAGACAGAGAAAATTGCAAGCGTTAGTGGCTATTATCCAGACCAACAGTGAGATGATGGATTTGTATGTTACTACTGTATGTAAATTTTAAGTTAACAGTTGCTAGACATCTGTTTAGGGAAAAGATATTTCTTTAAGATGAAAAGAGAACAATCCTCCCTTCTGATTAAAAAGGCAGTAGTTTAAATCTTTAAATGCAGGGATAGAAGGCTTCTTGCTAGTTTCTTTCTCTCCTTAAATTTCTTCTTTAGCAGCAGGGAGAGAGAGGGCTCAGGGCAATTGAAGCAACAATAAATCTAGTTGATCTGTAGACTAGAATACAGAGGAAGGCCATCCCTTCAGTGAATTCTAAAAGCCTAAAATGGTATGGAATAAGCTGTTCAAGGCTAGGAGGGAGGAAAGCTTCAGCAGATAGGAAAAACAGCCTAGAGGCCCAATGAAGCCAAGTTGTCCTGAAGTACTGAAGGCCTATGCCATCCTTAGAAGATACCTACCTACAAAATAAGGTTGTGGAGTGAGTTAAAAGGAAGCATTCTTATCATATCTGTGCATGACACTAGATTAGAACAATCTACAATTGACAATGGTTCAAAACTCTAATTCAGTTTAAAAACCATTTATTAAACATTGTGCAGAGTACTGGCTAGACACTGAAGGAGATAAAAAGTTTTGCTAAGTCCTATTAGGAGAGGCAATGAATTAAAAAAGTATTAGGTTGAATTGAGGTATTTATTTCTTTAAAGCTTGTCTTATAAACCTCTTTTTCTACTTATTTTAATGTGAATGCTTTGCTACTTTAAAAAAGAGTTAAGTTTTTAAATATAGAAGAAAGGAAAGGTGTTCGTAGCTCCATTTTTAGGTGAACTATTTAGGAGAACTGGTGGCAACATGACAATAACAATTTCAGTTATTTGAAATGAAAGAACATCTTGAGAGCTCATCCTAGGAAATGAACACAAATGTTCCAGATGCCAATTTATAATGATAATGATAGTATTAATAATAAGGATAGTTAGCATTTATATAGTACCTGCTCTTTGCCAGGCACTTTACAAATACCATCTCTTTGGATCCTTATAAATAGTTCTGGGAGGTAGATGCTATTATTTTATAGTAGTCCCCCCCGCCACCTTTTTACAATTAAGGAAATTGCAGCGATGAAATAATTTGTCCAAGGGTCACAGAGCTAGTTAAATGTCTAAGGCTGCATTTAAACTTAGGTCTTCCTAGAGTTGAACTCTAGACTCAGTGTTCTATCCATTGTACCATCTAGCTGCTTACATATCCAAAGCAATATAGATAGAACCTTCCATTATATTAAAACTGAAGACCTGCTTTCTGCTTCTCTCCAACTAGGGTAGTCCCCTTCTCATCCATCTCAGAGAGTAATCATTTTTAAGCTTATACAGTTCTCTCTACGAAGGTTATCTCAGCTATACCATTTCATATTGATCTCTCCCTTCTCTGAAATTCTATAGCATTTTTAGCCTATACCATACAATCATCTAAGAAGGGCAGCTAGGTGGTGCAGTGGATAGAGTACAGGGCCTGGAGTCATGAAGACTCCTTCTGAGTTCAAATCTGGCCTCAGATACTTACTAGCTGTGTGACTCTGGACAAGTCGCTTAACCCTATTTTCTTCAGTTTCCTCATCTGTAAAATGAGCTGGAGAAGGAAATGATAAACCACTCCAGTATCCAGTACCAAAATGGGGTCATGAACCATTGGATACAAGTGAAAAATGACTAATCAGCAGCAACACAATCATTTAATGATATGCTCTCTCATTTTGGACAGTTTCCCATGTGTTAACCTCTTTCTAACTAGATTGTTAACTTCTTATGGGCAGGGACTATACTCGGCAGTTTACTTCTATCCCTTGTAACATTTCTTTTATGGTCCATCACACATGAGATTTCATCTATTATTTCTACATTTTCTCACACACTGACTACTTATACCTAGAATGCATTTCCTCTTCACCTCCAACTCTTAAAATTCCTAGTTTTCTTTAAAACTCAGTTAAAGGGTTACTTCTAAATAAAGTCTTTCTTGGTCCCTTCAGCTGCTAGTGGCCCCTTTCCCTTCCAATTTTTAAATTTTACTTTTTATATATTTTGTATGTATGTACACACACATATGTATACTTGTTGTCCCTGGCTTTCCTCTCCCCCTCCCCTTCCACATAAGCTCCATATAAGGGACAATTTTATTTTTGATTTTGCATCTTTAGCTCAGTACCCGATACCTGGAAGGTATTTAATAAATGCTTGTTGCTTGATCTAATACTAGATGAGCACATTTTAGATGCACTTGTTGAGTTTAACTGAAGCTCCAGGGAGGGTATATAAACTTTTGCCCTTTCTTGATTTTCAATGGTAATTTAGGACCAAGGATAATTAGATTTCACAAGTCGAGTAAAAACTTCATTTAAATCTCTAATTAATAACTTATTCTGCTATGTTCCTAAGTAGAGTATCCAGTTTTCCAAGTTTTACTGTATTGCTCAGGCCTCCATTTAATGGTCTACCTAAGCCTCAAAGCCCCAAGACTCAGGATTCCACTTCCTTTGGAGTTCCAAATAATTTTGTTCTGGAGCTTCTGTTTTCAAGACCTCATTTTTTTCCCCTCTAAGATATGCACTTACTTCTATCAATCTGATTATGCAGGCTTAATGTGTTCATTAAGGGTGTTCCCTTACCTCTTTGAGTCCTCAGGATTCTTATTGAGTCAAATGCTCCAATGAATCCTTTAGGGCATGATGCACAAAATCAGATCAAAGTTGATCTAGATGTTGAGAACTGTCCTTCAAGAAAAGCAACTTAGTGTAGTGAAAAGAGCACTGGACTGAAAGTCAGGAGAGTTGGGTTCTGATTTTGGCTTTTTCAATACTCAATTGTTTGACTTTGGACAAGTTAGGTTCTTTTCCAACTCTACTAAGAGGTAATGGGGCATGGTGGAAAGAGTAGCCTTGGCATCAGAGGGTCTGAGTTCCAGTCTTGACTATTGCTTTCTCACTCATTTATTCATTTATTTATGCACTCATTCATTCATTAAGCAAGTATTTATTAAGTGCCTACTATATGCCAGGCATTATACTAGATGGTGGATGTACAAAAATGAAACAAAACAAAACAAGTCCAAGCTGTTCCATGCTCTTAAGGAACTTACATTCCACTTGCTCTCATTTCTTCAACTTTAAAATGAGAGATTTGGAGTAGATGATCTTAGAGCCCCTTCATCCTAAGATTAAATTTGGATGAAAACTGGATAGGTAGCAACCGTATTACTGAGTAGCAGTAAACTCCCTGAGAACTACAAAGGTATCGAGGACCAGTTCTATCCCTTCCACTCCCAAACTAGTCTTCATGTATAGATCTAAAGGATACATTAGAGGTTTGTAGATACTCCAGAGGTTAGTCAACACATGGTGGATCCCATGTTTGAATAGCTCTCAGGCTCAGTTGAATAAATCTGAGTCAGGTCAATTGATCCCAAGTTTCAGGGTTCAGACAAGTTCTTGACTAGGCTTGCACTCTTTTGTAATTAATTGAACCACTCTTTCTTGTAGAATTTTGAGAGATTTATCTATAATTTATTTTCCTTTATTTTTTTTCACCTCCTGCTTTAAAAAAATGCTTAGAATTTCAAAATTAGGTTTCTTTGCTCCCAGTCTTCTGAAATCTGTTCTTCCTTATACTGCCTCAAAAGCTCAGTGTAGTTTCTGATGGTCTTTCTAAGCTTTGAAGCCCTAAGACTAAAGATTCAACTTCTTTCAGATTCCACAGCAATTTTGTTCCAGATCCTCTATTTTTTTAATCTAATCTTTTTTCCTCTAAGACAGGCTCTTGCTTCTTCTACTAAGCTTTACAAACTTGGTTTTGATACAAAATCTCACAGTCTAACTACTGTGGGTACTCTCTACCCAATCAGAATTGAAAATATATTGAATTATTTCAATAAACTTAGTTTACTACATTTATTTCTATTTTTTAAACTTTCTTTTGGAGACATTTGGGGTGAAGTGACTTGTCTGGGATCACACAGCTGGTAAGTATCTGAGGCTGGATTTGAACTCAAATGCTTCTGATTCCAGGGCCAGTGCTTTATCCACTGTACCACCTAGCCGTCCCTTACGTTTCCTTCTAATAAAACCTGTCTTACTTCCACTAACACTATAAGCTTCACTAACACCAAAGCTGTATTTTGATAACTTCTCTTGATGAAGATGGTCTTGGGTTCTCCAAGCCTATGACAGCAGAAAAGCTAGGAAGATGGGCTTGGTAGTTGACTGCACATCTGTATTCTGAGGGCTAGATAAGCTAGCTATGGAGGGGATCATTACTATAGGAGTAGCCACAAGGGGATGAGTATTTCTGGCTATGGAAACTCATGAAGCTTTCTACTACATAGAAGAAAACAGATCTTAGAAGTTTTAAAGCATAAAATAGCTGCCACTATGAGCTTTCTCGATTTGCATAACTAGAACAAGATAAAACAGCTGAGGTTGGAGGTTTCTCCAAACACCAACATGATGGTTTTTCATTATATTTAGTTATAGGTATATATGTCATTTATTTCAAAACTCTGTTCAAACTCCATAGCAAAGACACTCCCTGAAAAGCAAACATAGGTCTGTAAGGGTGGGCTATGATACTAGGTTGCTGTGTATACCTGTCATATGCTGGAAGCTCCAGTATGTGTGGCTGTCATTTGCCATATCAAATAGAGGGGGGAGAGGGGACAGAACTTGAAAAATCAATCATAGGTGCGAAGAGTGGTAAGGGATGCAGGGCAGCCATGGCAGCAGAATGCATGGACGAAGGAAGAGCTTCAAGCAGCAAATGTTCAAAAAATGGGGTGAATAATGGGTGTGTCGGAGCCCACTCAAATGTCTCACCCTAGCTGATTGTTCAATTTTTGGTGTGAGCATCTTGGAGAATTGGCAAATGGTATAAATCAAAGCTTAATTCATTGTTTTGCTGATCATATAAAATGATGAGAAAATGTTAATAATGTAGATTAATCTTAAAATTGTATTAAAATTGTATCTTGTATATATGTAAATATAAACATATATACACACAAATGTGTGTGTGTGTATTTTTCTGGAGAGCTACTTGTTAAACATTTACCAGTACACCATTGTGTGTGCAGAATTCAGGCCAGCAGTGGGCCCTAAGTAGATAAATATTATGATCAAGGCTGGGCCAGGCCATTTTTATACTCCAAGTAAGATGGAAAATGAAGTCTCCATAGGTAGCTTTTATTCTTCAATGTAACATATGTGACTTGATCTATTATAAAATAAAGGCCTACATTCGATGAATAGCAAAGTTTTTTCACATTAAAAACATGGTCACTCGTGAAGTTTCTTTACTTGCAGAATGAACAGGTCGGAATGGGTGATACTTCAGGCCTCTTCAGCTCTATGTCCTATGATCCTGAGCACTTGTGTTCAGATCAAAATGGGACGGTACAGAAAAATCCTATCTCTAGTTATCAATACCTTAAAATTCACAAGATAGCTTACCCAGCATGGTGAGCTTTCTAGTTTAACACATACAGATTTTTAGATTCAACTCTGGAAGCCGGAGACCATTAAAAGAACCTGCAGCCACAGTGATTCATTACACAAAGTAGCCTTTAGAAGTATCCTTTCTAAATATCCCAAATCACTTTACCAACAGCTTGGGGTCATATTTTACCCATTTTTCTTTCAATCAGAACTGTGATTTCATTAGTGTGGGCAGCTTCCAGTGAGAGAATTCTTTTGCTATTGCTGATCCATGCAGTCTCTGAAATTTATAATCTTAGAGAACTGCCTGGGGGTACCAAGAACCTTGCTTAGGGTCACACAGTCAGGATGTGTCAGAGACAAGAATTGCATCCAGCACATCTTGAACTCAAAGGCCAGCTCAAAAATCCACTGTGCCAGGTAACCTCTCATCTTTCTTTCTCTTTTTTTTTTTCAGATTATCTCCTTTATATATTTAGACAATGGAAATAGCAAAGATCTAGAACTCTAATGTTCCTTCGCTGGGGATTGCAGTGCTGTGAGATACTTAGTTCAATCCCTCAAGCATTTATTAAGGGCCTGTTGTGTGCTAGGTGGATAGAGCACCTGGGCAATAATCCTGACTTTGTGACTAACTAGCCTTACTAACTAACTCAAGCAAATAATTTATTTTCTCTGGATATTAGTTGTGGACTAGAACATGATGGTGGTGATAATGATGACAGTGATGATTGGGATGACATAATAACATTAATAACAATAATATCTTCCATTCACACAGTACTTTAAGGTTGGCAAAGTGACTTACATATATCTCCTTTCCAATTCTAAAATTTTGTGATTATATAAAATTTAGAGGTAGCTAGGTGGTACAGCAGATAGAATATCAGGCCTGGAGTTATAAAGACTCATCTTCCTGAGTTCAAATCCAGCCTCAGACACTTACTAGCTGTGTGACCCTGTGCAAGTCACTTAATTGTGTTTGCCTCAGTTTCCTCAACTGTAAAATGAGGTGGAGAAGGACATGGTAAACCACTCCAATATCTTTGCCAAGAAAGCCACCAATGGGGTCATGAAGAATTGGGCACGACGTAGACAACAACAAGGTTGTTGTTGTTCAATCATTATAGGCATGTTCAACTCTTCATGACTCTTTTGTGACAAAGTTGTTCTTGTTAAGTCACTCAGTCGTGTCTGACTCTTTGCGACCCCATGGACTCATCCATGGCATTTTCTTGACAACGATACCAGAACAGTTTGCCATTTCCTTCAGTATGTCCCCATTTTAAAGATGAGGAACTGAAGTGAATAGGGGTTAAGTGACTTGTCCAGGGTCACATAGGTGGTAAGTGTCTGAAACTGGATTTGAATCCAGATCTTCCTGACTCCAAGTCTGTGCCAATCAAAATGTTAGGCACTATGGATATAAAGGAGGAGAGTGGTAAGAAAGTAAAGTAAGGAGAGTCAGAAGGCTCAATGTGCCAAATCAATACCATAAGATACATGTATGTGGGTGTATTTCCTCAGAATTTAGCATGAAATATGATCTTATCATGACCAAATACAGCTCTTTGTGATTGTAGGTATTCATACTAAGTTAAAAGTGTCTGTATATGTTGTTAGTGTAATGGTGGTAGGCAGCATAGCATATGGGAAGAAACAATTGACCTACGGGGTGGGGAACCAGCAGCCTGGAGGCCACATGTGGCTTTCTAGATGGGTGTGGCCTTTTGACTGAGTCCAAGTTTTACAGAACAAATCCCCTTAATGAAAGGATTTGTTCTATAAAACTTGGATTCAGTCAAAGGGCTGCACTTGAGGACCTAGAGGGCCACACATAGCCTCAAGGCCACAGGTTCCCCATCCCTGGACTAGGAATTTGACCACCTGGGCTGTAGTTCTACCTCTGCCACCAAGTAGCTGTATGACATTGGACAAATGACTTTCCTTCTTTGATTTTAGTTCCTTTCCAAGTCAGAGAGTTCTATGATTCAACCTTATTTTACTCCTTTGTTCACTAATTTTGGAATACTGAATAGCCTCTTCTATTCCTCCTGTGAATTATTAAACATTCTTACAAATTATTAGCTTAAATATTTCATATCAGTTCAGAAAAATAAAGGTTTTCTGTGAAGTACAAATATAAGTCCCAGGAATTCCCCACTATCATCTGATTACTTCTGTCACCTTAAATTTACTGGGCATTTTTTCCCCCAAATCATATTTTAAAACTACATTGGACTTGAAATATTCTGCATTTATATGTTGGCCAAAATTGAGTCCTATAAATCACTGAATTTCAGAGCTGGAAGGGACCTTATGGATCCTCTAGTTCAAATCTCTAGTTTAATAGAGAAGGAAACTGGCCCAATGAGATCAGGCTCTTTGTCCAGGGTATCACAGGTAGCAAATGGTTTAACCCAGATCTCTTGAGTTTGCCAATAATACCTTCACTAAATCATACTCTCCCCTACTTGAATTTCTCACATATTAAGCCAGTAAAACACTAGCTTTGAAATTGCATGGATGTTGATGCCTAGAAAGAAATGAAGCATGCTTTTTATAGTATGTTTATGTAAATGTGCAATTAAAAATTCCAATCTATTAATGATGATGCCAAGAGTCTGCACTCTGCCAGGAATTCTACTCATTTCTTCTAGACCTCAAGACAGCTACACATGGGTAGGAACAATCACATATGTAGACATATTCAAACAACTACAATGCTGCACGTGAAAAAAATGGCATTTTATAGGGTAAAGTACACTGTTCCAGGTGTTAGGAGAACTGGCTTCTAGTTCCAACTCTGCAATAATCTCTGTGACCCTGGGTGAGTCACAAGAAGAGATCTCTGAGAATATCTGGGCAGGATAATGTAAAGAGAAGTCAATGGGTTGGAAGACTATGTTGGTAAGCAAAATAGGCTCTTAGCACTTAGTTCAACCAAGTGCCCTTGAAGAGTTTGGCCTTTGTTTCCTTGATTAGATTTGGGTGTCCTTGGTACCTCCTTGCCTCAGGGGAGCGCCTAGTTTACACATGAGTTTGAGTGACATGTCTGGGACAGCAGAGGTTTTTAGACCATGTGGGTTTAAGTCACCTTTTTGTGATGATTCTAGGTCACGTGGGGGAGTTGCATGTGTGACTCACCCCTGACTCTGAAAGAGATATAAAACCAGGGGTTAGCTTTCTCTTCTCTGGAGCTCTTTCTCACAGCAGTGGTGGTGCCAGTGACTCTGGGCCAGCCCACGTTATGAGCTCCTGGGCTGAACCTAGATGTTGGTAACTATGAATCTGTGTTTGGTCTGTCTGTCGATGTTTGTAATTTGTTTAGGGCTCTCACTCGTGCTGGTGTGCTAATGTGGAGACCCCGGGCATCTGTAGCTAAGGGCCCTCCAGCTTGTAACCCAGATGCTGGGACTTTGTTAAATTCTAGTAACTACATATTGGGATTTGAATCAGATAAGGTCTGTCTGTCTCTGTTTGTACTTTGTATTTTTGCTCTGAAGTTCAGGGTGGTGGTTTTTTCCCCTGAACTAAGTGAATGATATTTGTATGCTGTATTAAAGTAAGCTTGTTAACCCCTTAACGTTGCTTTTCTTACTAAAGCAGATCAAAAGAACCCGTGCTTTTGCGGTGTGTTAGCAGCTTTCTGGGTGCTGGTTGTTGGTGGATCTTACACCCCCACAGAAGCTGCTAGCTGGATTGTTGAAACAAAGACCTTGGTTCAAGCTGTGATATCTACCACCTAGGTCACCTTGAGGAAGTCATTTTATATCTGTAGGACTCAGATTACTCATCTATAAAATAAGAGACTTGGATTAGATGATCCAGTTAAAACAGTCTACAAATCTATCCCAGAAGTGGGGAAACTGTGACTTCAACATGCAAACTTTTGTGATTATCAGGGTAGACTTTTCCCTTCTCTACACAAAGACAAACTGGAATATTTTTTCGATAACACAAAGAAAGCTCACAGTTGAGTAAAATGTCGGGATTTTATGCATTCCAATACTTCAAAGGGCCTATGCTCTTATCGGCATGGATATGATCTCTCTCTCCTGATGTAGATCCTGACCTATCCATGCCTTCTCATCCTATGTGATTCTTGTCTTCTTCCTCATAAAGTGGGATCTTCTCTGCACCCTGGGGTCATTCCTCAGAGTCTTTGAATAGTCCCTGGAGACTACTTACAGCCCCAGGGCCATTCTTCTGTTATCTCTTCCTCAAGCTATGCCACTGGCCCACTTCCTTTTCTGGTAATTCCAGTCCTTCTTGATGTCATTTATATCATTTTGAGTGCACAAATCTGCTTTGGTCAAGTGCTTCAGCTCACAACAAGCACCACACATGCCTATCCATTGCTCTATGGGTAATCTGCAATTTGGATTTTTCTTGACTGTATAAAATAAAAATTATAAGATTCTGTGCAACAACCATATATTTCTCCACTTTTACCAACATAGCAATAGTTGTACCACACTTTTACAAAAATTCAGTAAAATAGCTCCAGTATTTTACTAAAGACAATGTACTAAGTAGGCATTGGGAATACAAAAAGCAAACATGACATTCCTTGTCTTCATGGTGCTTATAGTCTAATATTTTATGTAGTATAAGAACTGTCTTGTAGATCAGCAATTTTACACATAATTTATATCAAATGTATCTGAAATTGCAGGCGTTAATTTAGAAAGCAAATAGAAAATAATGGTCCTTGATCCAGATGTCAAGTCCTTAGTTCATGAGAAGGAAATATAAAAATAATGAAAACTGTGTTTATTTTCTTGTAATAAAAACAACAATAACGTGGGTAACTGCATTATTCTTTTTTTACTTCATTTGTACAAGGGAAAATATTATTATCGGTTTACATTGGATACGTAATTTGCCCTCTCTCCATCATGCTTGCCCATTCTACCATAACTCACTTCATCTTGGTTTTCTCTGAATTCCTGTAGCACTCATAATTTATTCTATTTGGGTACTTCATAATTTGTTCTGTTTGGATACTTCATAATTTACCACTTTGTGTTATTATCCATTCCATATAGGATGGCTTGATTTCCTCTGTAAGCTTCTTGAGGTCAGAGGTCCAGACTTATAATTTTTTTCTAATCCTATGGCATGCAATTCAGTTTGTTGAGAAGATTCTCAATCAATAGTTGCCTTCACTTTACTTTCATTAGATTAAACACCAAGTCAGGCTTCTGAACACATCATTCAATTATAAATGGTCTCTCCAAAACTACCAAATAAATCTTAATTGCCAAATCTATGACCTTTTCACAATCTTCACTTTCTTGACCTCTCAAACCAAAACTACCAAATAAATCTTAATTGCCAAATCTATGACCTTTTCACAATCTTCACTTTCTTGACCTCTCAAACCTTTAACATTGTCTACTGCCATTTTTTTCCTGGATATTCTCTCCTCTCAAGGTTTTGTGACACTGCTTTTTCCTGGTTTAGCCCCGTATCTGTCTGATCACTTCTCAGTTTTCTTTGCTTGGCTCTTCATAGAAATCATGTCTACTAACCATGAGGGTCCTCCAAGGCTCTATTCTTTCCCTCTTCTCTTCTCCTTCTGTACTATTTTGCTTGGTGATCTTATTAGTTCCTGTGGGTCCATAATAATCTCTGCGCAGATGACTATCTCTAGAGATTCAGACCTGCATTACCAACTGCCTTTGCATCTTGAATTGGATTCACTGTGGGCCTTTCAAAGTCAATATATCTAAAACATAATCCATTATCTTCTCCCCAAACCCTCACCTCTTCCTAGCTTCCTTATCACTGTTAAGAACACAACTGTTCTTTCAGCTCCCCAGGCTTATGACCTCGGTGTCATCCTGCCATCCTTTATTCCTTTCTCACTTATTCTATATTATCAATCTGTTGTAAATCTCATTTGAGGTCAGATTTTGTAACCTACATTATTTCTCCTATAAAGCCACTTTTCTCTGCTCAGTCAGCTACCTCCTTTACACAAGTCCTCATCACTTTTTTATTGGACTATTACAATAGCCTTCTGGTTAGTCTTCCTTCCTCAAGTCTCTCCCTACTTCACACTTCAACTGCCAAAACAATTTCCCAAAATGTGGGTCTCACCATGCCCCCAATTCATAGAATGCTTCCTACTGTTTAGGGGCAGCTATATGGCACGGTGGATAGAGTGCTAAACCTGGAGGCAGGAAGTATCATCTTTCTGAGCTCACTGGCCTCAGACACTTATTAGCTGTGTGACTGTGGGCAAGTCACTTAACCCTGTTTGCCTCAATTTCTTTATCTCTAAAATGATATGGAGAAGGAAACGGCAAACCATCCCAGTGCTTCTGCCAAGAAAATCCCCAATGGAGTTACAAAGAGTCAGACACAATTGAACAATTCATAGAATGCTTCCATGTCCCCAAACTCAATAAACTCCATTGGTTCCCTATTATCTCCAGGATAAAATGTAAATCCTCTGTTTTTAAAGCTATTTTCTTTTTCTTTTTTTTTTACTTTTGAACATCTATTTTTTTCAAACCTTGAGTTCCAAATTCTCTCCCCTCTTCCCTTCCCATCCACCCTCCCTAAGAAGTCAGGCAATTCAACATGAGCCACATGCGTATCATTATGTATAACCCTTCCACAATACTCATGTTGTGAAAGACTAACTATATTTTGCTTCTTCCTAACCTATCCCCCT
>JAQQSZ010009333.1:0-12803 GCA_028646595.1 Phalanger gymnotis
TTTTTTTTATCCCAATCCTCAGTGAAGTATTAAGACAGAGATGATGGAGACTGCTCAGATGAAAATATCCACATGACAACAGCTTCTTCAAAAGAATCTATAGAAATTCTTATGGAATTCTTAGGGCTCTGCAGAAAACCATCTTAAGCATGAACCAGTCATTTAAATGCCCTGAGTTTCAGTTTCCTCCTGTGTGAGTTAGGGCCTCTGAGGTACCTTCTAGCCCTAGGTCTGTGAGTCTTTGGTCAGCCCCATGATGCTGGAGGAGCCTCCAGTCCCCTGAGCATGCAGCATGTTTTTGAGGGACCCTGATGAGAAGAAAGGGTCAGAGGGCAATTTCTAGAAAATATCTACCTTGTCCCCCAAAGAAGAGCATTGGAGAAACTCAAAGAATATAGCTGAACGTGAATTTTTACAGAACATCATAGAAATCTGATTTAGTTACTTTTATTTTTCGTTGAATAGTGCATTTTAAGCAGCAATCTTGAATTATCAGACTGAGGCAATCAGTCTTTAATTCCAACCAGTTTGAGTCCACTGTTATTTAATGAAAGCATCATTTTTTATGAGGCATCTAATTCTAATAGTATAGAGAGAATGAAACCTAGAGTCAGTGTAAGTAACCAAATATGAATAATTTCACATGTATGTGGATGTATACACATGTATGAAACATGTATACATTCTATATGTGTATATATATATGAATAGATATTCATTAGTTGGAATCTTATGCTTTGATTTTTCATAAATACTGATCACAGAAATTTCATTTTATTTTTTGTTCTCTGTAAACACAATGACAAAAGAACTTGATTTAAATAGCCCAAATTTTCCTTTAAAATCATGTTTCCTGCTGCTTAAGAAAATGCAAAAACATGATTAAGGAAAATTAATCATCACGAGAAGTTCCCAGGAGATTTTGGCAGTCTTCTTTGCCTATGTTTTGCTTATCTTGCAGCTTCTTTGATAGTCACATTTTTATATTTTGGGCTATGTTAACAGTTTTACCTGGGTACTGAAAAACTAGCTTGTCCTCTCTGACTTCGTTCACTTTTCTCTGAAAAAAATAAAAGTTGCTAATGTTCACCCACAGTGAACTAACTTAGTTTGAACTGTCCTAGACAAATTTAATCCTTTAGCCTGATACTCTATGAAATAACATACTGCATTTCTTTGAGGAGAGCTGGGTATTTTTCCTGTAGGAATGCAAATAAAGGATACATGATTTTAGCAGTATATGTTATAATTTCAACAAAAATAACTCATCAGATACATATTAGGCATAGTGCCTAGCACACAGTGGGTACTTAATAAATGCTTGTTGACTGATTAATTGCTTGTGTAGTCATGCCTGGTGCCTAACACAGAATGTAGACTAGAAAGGCTTTTTATAAAGACATTGAAATATCTCCATCTCATTGACACATTCCATGTTTCATTGTGTCAAGGCAGCCCAGTGTAGAAGAAAGAGGCCAGGACCTGAGGGTCCAACAACCTGAGTTCATGTCCTATTCTGCTATTCCCTGTCAGTGAGATCGTGGGATAATCACTTAATTTCCCTGATCTTTAGTTATCTTTTAGATGGAGATTATCTATTATATGGAGATAATAATATCCATGCTATCTCATAACACTGTTGTGAGCATTAAATAAGATAACATGAGCCCAAATTTAGAGTGGAAGGAACTTGGTACATAAAGTGATTTACAGATCTTCAAATTTCTAGACATTAAGCTATTGATGAGTTACTGATACATTTCAACTCCTTCCCCTGGCCACCATTGCCTTATATGTGTTGTGTCCTCCTTTAAGATGGAAGTTCCTTGAGGGGACAAAAACTATTTCATTGTTATAATTGTAGCCTAAGCTCTTTGTATAGAGCTTAGCACATACTAAAATTCAATAAATGCTTTCTATTCATTCGGTAGTTTATATTGCAAAGCAATAGAAACATGGCCTCATTTCTCACAACAATGTGTTCCTGAAAACTTAGATGGCAATTCAAGCATATTTTAAGTGCCAGAGAAGAACTGTTGTGATTAATTCTGTTTGAAGAGGAGAGGGAAACCAGACCTGTGATTTTACTGGCTTAGAGAGCTCCATGGAGCTGTAGGTCCTCTTTGTGTCTCATGGAAACCTTTGGTAATCTGGTGAAGCTATGGACCTTTTCTCTGGGCAGGGGAGGGGAGGAATTATGTGGGTTTTTTTCATTGATAATTAAAGTCGACTTTTAGTTAAAGGCTAGCGAAAGTAAAGATTTTATTGTTTTCCCAACCACATTCATGGACCCCTCCCCTCTCAAATCTATTGGGGGTCTATGGATCCAAGGGTAAGAACCCCTGCCTTAGAGAGTTGCCCTAAGAGATTGAGCACTCAGTCACACAGACAGGATGTGTCAAAGGTAGAACCCAGATCTTCCTGACTCTGAGGTTAGCTCTTTAACCGCCTTATGCCATCCTGGTACTCATGATGAATTCTTTAATAAAAGTAACATTACTTTCGTAAAACAAATATAAAATAACATTATTTTTGTAAAACAAATTGCCATTCCTCAGTTTCCTTTCTTTACAAATGTAGATTTTGTATTTCGTATTTGTTTGCTGTGTTCTATAGGTGTATGTAACTCTATTTTATCAATAGGAAATTATTAATTATTAACTTAAAATAAGGGAATAGTATACATTTTAGTGTTTTTCCCTTTAGCTTCAGAAAAGGACTTCAGGCCTTTTTACTTTTTGTAAATCTTCATATTTATAAGCTGTGATAGTCAAGTTTTCAACTCCATATCTCCTTTTGTGCCTCTTGTTTCGAGAAGGATCTTCTAAGGATGACAATATTCCTAGTATTCCTGCAACTCAATACACACACACATACACACACACACATACACCCCAAAGTAATTAGTGGTTAGAGCCATTCCTAAGATAAGTAGGATTTAATCATATTTAATTATTTGACATTGCTATTAAGTTATAGTCTTTCATTACAGACCTCTTCCCCTGAGAAGGGGAAGCTTATTTCTCAGACCATTTTTAAAAGTTTATTTGTTACTCTTCATGGATATGTAGATTAGCATGGGTCTGATGCCTAGGTAATTAGTTGAGACAGTAGGCTTAAAATAAGTTTATTAGACTCAAGTTTTGTTTTCTGACTTTGGAATCGAGTTTCCATGGAAAAGGCTTTGTGTGAACTATGTGCCTGCAGTGAAAACCATGGCAAAAGTTCTCTTAGCCTGGTGATACTGAGAGGAGATAGAATGAATGTCCTGAGGAGCGGGTGTAATGGTATGAATAGTAGTCAATGAATTTTGGTACACTTTAAAAATAAAAAGGCATGGAGAGACGAGACATTATTATAATTACATACATGTTACCACAGCCTATTAACTAGGCAGATTGAGTTTATAAATAGGCATTATTCATATATGTTGGCCTCTGTTCTTCAGTCCTTCTTATTCATGATTTCTATTTGAGATTGATTAGTGATGGTAGCCTATTTTTGGGATGATTTCTTCATTTTACGAATCAGGAAATTAAGACATATTGAGATTCCATGACTTTTATAGGGCTATCTAGATATTTGGACAATGGTATAAATATTTCCTCTCAGTAGCTCACCGAAGTGGACAGACTTAAGGAAGGACATGGATGAGAGTTCTATAGAATGGATAGGCATGGATGGACTATGACCTACATCATGGAATGGAACCTCCTGATTACTGAGACATAGGTTTCATTTGGGTATGGGGTCACTTACCAGTTATATTATCTTCTGGGATTTGGGATTTTTTTTCCTAACTGCATTTGACTACTTTAGTCTGCATAGATTTTTCCTTTAATCCTTCATCACATATAACCTAATATGCTTTTATTGTATTTTGTAATTTATGTTGGAGCTTTATATAAGACTGGGGTCTTGATTTTTAAGGGTTCCAGTAGTTTGGGTTTGAGGGCCATGAAGTAAAATTCTTTGCATCCTCTCTGTTTAAATACTGGCCCAACATCAGAATCAGAACTAGTCAATCAGAATCTAGTCAATCAGAAACTAGTGTCCCTTTATCTGAAGCGAATGGTATCTACATGCTGCATAATGTAGGCCTCTTCTACAGAACCCCTGTTGGTCAGATGTGCCCTTGCCCATGTTTCATTGGTCCTCCTCTACTAAGTGGCCTAGCTCTAGCACTGGGGCTGCTTTGAGACATAATCACTACTTTGTGTCCATTCATCTGTCAAAATGATAGAATGGTGTTTCAAAATCCTCCAGTTTCAAAGAATCCCATATTAAGCTAGCAATAAAAGGTAATATATTTGGGCATCTTGAGAGATTCTCTCAAAAATTATAGAAGCCCCTTAAACTTATTAAATGGAAAATTGCCTTTGTAGAGACAACTTCATGCACTGATGATTTTAAAAGAAATGGCCCCGCATAGCAATCATTTTTCGTATCAGTGTTTTTCCAGCTCTCGAGCTCATCTTTTCTTAAACTTTCTTTCTGATAGGAATGTATTTGTAGTGGGCTTGTACCTTTCAAAAAAATTTTTTTCTTTTAAAAATGGAATTTCTTAGACATTATAATTACTACTGGAAGTTGGTCCTAAAGGAAATAACAGGAAAGAGAACAGGTATGGAATGTTTATACCTCCAGGCTAACCACAGCACTCTGAGGTTAGACCCGAGGTGAATGTCAGTCATTCTACATTTACAAAGGTGCCATTCACCAAGTGGCTACCTCACTCCCGAGTGTGAAGAGTGACCTATTTTCTGCTCTAAAAAAGAGCGGGTGTTAGAAAATATACACATCAAGTAACAGTTATCTTTAAACTAGTATTATATAGCAAGAAATAATGTCTTTAATAATTGTAAATTCTGTGTAAGTACCCTTATAACAGTCATGTAATTAAAGATATGCCCATGTACACCATGTATAATTTGTACTAAGCAAAATGCCAAGAAACAACATACTGTTTTTGTCCCATTTTTGTTTTCTGTGCAAATATGTTTGTTGAAGAATTCAAGTATCCTTACTTTGTACCAGTACCAGATTTGGAAACAGAGAGGGATATTTTTGCCTCCGCATCTGGAGATATGAGCAGTAGCAAAATGAGGCATGGGTGGCTAACATGATGGAAATGGTGTTGGTAAATAGGAAGAAGATTAATGTAATTTCAGTGGGCCACATAGAATTTCTGTAGACCTAATTAATGACTTTTCAAAGTTATCAGCTACAATGGCTTCTAAATTTGGCTTATTTATTTTTCAGGAACTATCCCTTCGACATAGTGACTTTATTAAATCTTGTCCTATTCAAGGCCTCTGACACCAACCGAGAAATTTATGAAATTTCCATGCAGCTTATGCAGGCACGTATTATTTACTTTCTTGAAATATTCTGCTTTTAAACACAGAACAGAGATATCTGATCTAATTTCCCATAAAATATACTACCTGACTCCGCGGTTGGCCCTCTATCCATTATACCACACTCTGCCTGCCTCTCTCTGTCTTGCTGTCTCTGTCTCTGGCTCTCTCTACATATTGTCTTATATTTATATCATTATACATTATATATTATATTTATGTTTTTGAGACTAATGAGCTGAAAGTAAATTCATAATGAGATGAAAATATATATTCCCTTGCTCTCTCTCTCTCTCTCTCTCTCTCTCTCTCTCTCTCTATATATATATATATATATATATATATATATATATACACACACACACACATATTCAGCTCATTAGTCCCAAAAAAGTATCAGTGATTAAATTGCACAGGAAATAATTCCTATGTTTAATATAGGAAAATATTTGATCCCTTGTCCTTAAGTACTCATTTTAATATATTCATTAATTTTATCTTTTAAAAATATTAAATTGAAATGCTAACAATCATGATTGATGGGGTATTATTGGGTTTTTGTCTCATTTCTCACTTTTCTACCTCTTCATAGATTTTAGAAGCAAAACTTTTTGTATATTCGAAGAAAGTAGCTGAACAAAGACCTGGCACTATTCTCTATGGAACACATGGTCCATTACCACCCCTCTACAGTGTATCACTAGGCCTGCTCTCATATGAACTGGCCAGGATGTATCCTGAGCTCACCCTTCCTCTTTTCTCAGGTATCTAAGGAATATTTGATAATCTTGTGTACAATAATTTATTCAATTATAGCAGTCACTTTCCTTCTTGTCACTTCAATTAAGAGCTATCCTAATGATAAAATAATATTCAGATATTCTGATAATTCAGAACTCCTTTTGGCTTAGTTATACCACAGTGCCTGGCATATAGTAGGCACTTAATAAATGCTTGCTATTATTATTATTTTTTAATGAAGTACCATGTTGCTTTTCATTCCATGTGCTTTCTTTAGAGGTGAGCCAGAGATTTCCTACAACACACCCAAATGGGCGTCAGATCATGCTTACTTATCTTCTTCCATGGCTTCACAACATTGAACTAGTCGACAGCCGGCTCCTCCTCCCCGGCTCGAGCCCTAGCACTCCAGAAGATGAAATCAAGGACAGAGAAGGAGAAGTTACAGTTTCATTTGGCCTAAAAGGAAATGGGTGGGGTTCTCCAGAGGCTACCTCACTGGTCCTTAATAATCTCATGTATATGACTGCCAAGGTAAACCGAGAGGGATGTCTTTTCTAGCTAATAGTCAAACTGCAATACATATGTGTGTATGTACACATATATGTATGTGTATGTGTGTATAAAAATGCTGCATGCTATAGCCACCAAGGGAAAAGAGTCTGTAACATTCTCACTGTTCACTAGGACATTGTGTGAGAAGTGGCCTTTTTTACTGCTAGGATCCTGTGATTGTGAAGTGGCTTCTTTTGACAGATGAAAAGCTTAGGAGATGTACCTCATGATTGGTAGCCCCAAACAGATTTTTTTCCTAAATGGTTATGAGCATGGTTTTTTTAAACTGAGTCTCCCTATTTGTCTTAGGCCAAGAAGTGCAGTACCCACTTACAGACCCATTCCCAGTACCAATCAGTACAGAACCTGCTCCATTTTTTCTGACATGTGCTAATTTGCCCCTCCTTTGTCACCTTGGTGGGCTGCCATTCCTGAGGGCTCCTCATATTGTTGACAGACTTGGTGTGGATACCTTAACTGCCTTAACCTCACTCTAACTCAGACCTCTGAAACTCAAGGGATCCCTCAGCCTCAGCCTCCCCTAAAAGCAGGGATTATAGGATTGCGCCATGCTGGGCTTGAGTATGATTTTTTAGAAATTGTTTTAACATGAATATTGCCCCCCTTTTCTCAAATGCCTGTTTTTTATTTCTGTCTTCTGTAGTATGGAGATGAAGTTCCAGGACCAGAAATGGAAAATGCTTGGAATGCCCTAGCAAACAATGAAAAGTGGAAGAATAACCTGAGAATCACCCTGCAGTTTCTGATCAGTCTATGTGGGGTTAGCAGCGATACTATCCTCTTGCCTTACGTGAGTGTCTTTTGGGTTTGGAAGGTTTGTTTTTATTTTAAGTAGGTTCGTTTGTAATGCGCCGAATGATTTAATATTTGTTATAGAAATGTGAGAGTTTGCAGATCATACTGATCTCTTGGGGGTCTCACCTAGGATATTTCATACCATTCCCCTTAGCCCAGCAGGCAGGCTTCCTAATATTTCTAGTACTAAGGTTGGTATGAAAATGGAGGTGTTTGATTATATGATACCTTTATACTAGAAAGAAATAATCTAAATCTAAAGTCATCTAAATCTAGACCAATTCTCTTTACTTTCCAGGAAAAAAAAAGAGTATACGTATGTGAATGGATTTCAGGTATTATTATAGCCACTTAAGCTACCCTATGTACTTCCTAGACTTGAGGCCCACAAATATTTGTCCTCTGAACTGTACCGTACCATGTTGGGAATCATGGGCAAATTAACTGGAAAGGTAGAAGTAGAAATCTTAGATAAGCAGTTTGAAGGTGGAAAAATGTTCCCTTAAACTTCTCAGACCTCTTTTTCTTCCAGAATAGAACTCAGCCACACCCTGAGAGTAGCTGCCAGTCACTCTGCTGCCCACAGGAATTCCAGTACCCTAAGCAGAAACACTCAATATCTCAAGATCAACAATCATTTACATTCTCAATTTCTTTTTGCGGGCACCACCACATTGTCCACATCAGAAAGCTCAAGTGCCTTTGACTATGTGGCCTCTGATACCAGACCGGGCTGATTATAATAGGGATGATGATGATGGTGGTGGTGGTGGTGGTGACGATGACAGTTAACATTTATATAGCGCTTGGATATTTGCAAAGATTTTCATGACTATTATATCATTTTATTCTTATAACAACCCTGGGAAGTAGGAGGATCAGTATTATAAGGTGTTTCAAGTTGAGATTCTGTTGCTACTGATGCAGTATCTATAATGCCATCTTGATGACAGAGAGATAGATAGATAGACAGATTTGTACATAAAACTATTTTCTCTCCAAATTTAAGAGGTAGAAGAGGGAAAAAAATAGAACATAATATTTCTTGGATTCCATGTGTCTTTCTGGTATTTTTTGTTTGTATTTTTAAAAGATATTAACTAAATTGCAATGTTAAAACACTTTTGTGAAGATTGATGTTTTTGTGGTTTCTAAAAATGCTTTTTTTCCCGGGAGGTTTGAACTTCCCTGCTGTTATGGTGCCTTGGAGGCAGAGGTACAAGTATGATTCGCTTCAGGCTAGCTAGCTGGGTTGGCATCTTTGCCTACTGGTCTACAAAAGTTTTCATCCCAACTTATTTTTAAATGGTACAAGTACAGAAAGCAGCTAAAACTCCCTTGTTTCTTAGGGAGAAGGGAATGGCAGAAGGTTGGATTCCTTTTTAAACAAAAATAACCAGCATATTTTTCCATGTTTTATATAAATAAAACTATTTCCTAGGATATGGCCTTATATGCCATGTTCTCAGTTTGGAGAAAATTCCTATGCCCCAAAGGGAAAGTACATGAGTTTCTTTAAGACTTAGTCATTGGAAATAACAAAATCTTTAGAGTTGCCAACTTGGCCCTATTTTTAGGAAGACAGATAGACAGATAGATGGATGGATGGATGGATAGATAGATAGACAGACAGACAGACAGACAGACAGACAGACAGACAGACAGATAGATAGATAGATAGATAGATAGATGATGGATGGTTAGATAAGCAAATACATAGATGGAAATTCAAGTATGTAGGACAACATAAGTGCAAAAATCAGCTGACCCAAGAGTAATCTTCAGAGTCAGAGAGTGCTTTGTGTTGATTCCATCTCCTTGGTAACTTCTTCCAAATCTGGCTGATGATGCCCTTAGATCAGTGAATGGGTCACCATCAGTGCCATCCTCAACCTAGGTTTCTTACAGCTTGCAATCTAAAAGTGATTCATTTCTTCTCACTCAGATTAAAAAGGTAGCAATATACCTGTGTCGCAATAACACCATTCAGACCATGGAGGAGCTCTTGTTTGAGCTGCAGCAGACAGAGCCGGTGAATCCCATCGTCCAGCACTGTGATAACCCACCCTTCTACCGTTTCACTGCCAGCAGCAAGCCCTCAGCTGCTGCTTCTGGTAGGAGTTTAAACTTTTTACTCAGTGTAGAACTTAGTCTTCATTTACTGCTGTTCAAGAAGCAAGGTCAGCTAGATGGAAAATGGTGTCACGTGTCCAGAGGTGTGCTGGAGCCAGCTCATACCAACTGGTTAGAGCCGGTAATTAAATTTTCAGTGTCAGCACTTCTACACCTTGGAAATTGGCAAATGCTACACATCAGGGCTTGATTTCCTGTTCCGTTGATTGTCTAGAGTAAAGTAATGGAGAAAAGTAATGGAGAAAACATTAATAATGCAGATTAAACTTCAAAGTGTGCTCTGTATTTTCAAAGAGCCAGTTGCTAAACATTTACCAGCACACTGCTGAATATACCTTTGATTTGTTTTTTTCCTCTCTGTAGAGAAGAAAAAAACATTCTTGTATAATTCCATAGCTATTTATGTGGGTATCTTGCAGACAGGCATGTCTGAAGGACAATTTAGGAAGATTCTAACTTGGAGAAGATTGGCTTGAAGCATTAAGATAGCTAGTTATCAAGTTGGTTTTGTACCAGATCTTCTTGGAAAAGTACGTAGTCTAATAACTCCTGCTACTTTTCAATTCAAGCTAAGTCCAGTTAGTCAGTCAGTCAGCAAGCATTTATTAAGTGCTTACTATGTATTAGGCAGCATGCTAAGTGCTGGGGATACAACGGAAAGCAAAAATATACTTCCAGTTTTGCCAATAAGTCAGTGGCCTCTACCTTTTAGTCCCTCTTTCCTAGACCTTAACTTGGGGAAACCTCTTCCCATGTCTGGCTAAAATAATCCTAAATTATTTTATCACTTTTAATAAGTAAGCCTCTTCAAAAAGTCTAAGTGCCATGAGTGAGTTACATTGATTCTCGACGGGTGCCCAAAGAATGGAGAGGAAAGAGAGGTCTCTTTTGACTGAAATGATGCATCCTTCATGAGAATGTAGGGTTTGAGCTAGGCCTTGCAGGGTAGGCACAGATTAGGGACAGAAAGGAATGGTATGATAACAATAATGGCCATGATAATTCACATTTGCATAATACGTTGAGGTTTCCAAAGCACTACAAGTATTATGATCAGAAAAGACAGGAACAGAAAAGCCCAAGGCAGCAAAGTAGACCAGTCTGGCCAAGGACGTGGCTTATGTAGGAGTATATGGGAGTCGAATTATGTTGGTCTTTGAATGTTATGCTGAGAGATTTGGACTTTTCTGCTCTAGGTAGGAGGGAGCTATTGAAGATTTTTGAGCAGGGGAATAACATAATCTGAACAATGAAGTAGGAAGATAAATTCAGACCAGAGGGGAAAAGACTGGAGGCAAGGAGACCAGTTAGGAAACCTTCCAAGTACTCCATACATAGCTAATAAGTACAGTGGTAATGGGGAAAAAAAGAGGAACACACAAAAATGTGTGAAGGAAGAATTGACAAGATTTAAGGACTAATCAGAAGAAGCGTGGGGAGAAGTGGGGGAGGGGATGAGGAGGGTGGCTTTTCAAGGCTTCAAAGGTTGGTGAAGAGAATTCTGGTAGTCTAAAGAGAGTGGGGAGTGAGGGGGATGATGTGGTCTATTTGAAACATGTTATATTGAAGGTGTTTTGCTTTAACAAAAACTTTAGCATGTCCCTCTTGGCCTTCATTCCAATGCACAGTCTGCCTACTATATCCTATGAGGACATAAAGGAGGGCAGAAGAATAATACCGCATGTCAGCAACTGGTTGGCCATGATAAACAAGCTCATCATCTGGGTGGCCAGGAAGCCAGAGCTTCAGGAATGTTGTAGCCATAGTTTATAAGAAGGCTAAGGAAGTTTGGTTTTGACCATAACAGATGTCTGAACCATCTCCCTTTTGGTCTTATGGTCTTTGGAGGTTGCTCAGTCTCTGGGATTTTGCCAAGAATATTAGAAACCTTTGAGGAGCCTAGATGGAGAATGCTGTCCTCAGTTGACTTGGGATCCAAGCCAAGGTCCTTAGGCTGCATCCTTGTTTTGTTTGTCAGTTTATTCTGAGTATCTTTCTTTCAATCCTACATACAGGAACCACTTCCAGCAGCAATACTGTAGTAGCTGGCCAAGACAGTTTCCCAGATGTGGAGGAAGGCAGGACAGCGAAAGAAACCGATGAGAGGTTGGTGAACATTTGATTAAATCTTCAGCATGCAGCATGCTTGGTTCCTTCGTCATCTGGGATTTTTTTTCTCTTGAAATTGGCTCACCTCCATTTCCTATCTCAGTCTACTTCTTCCTGTGCTGTCTAATTGGCCCTGTCATCATATCGAGGATAGAAGATGTATTACTAGTTTAGTTGCTTTTCATTTGATATATTTCTTTACTCTTATCCAAAGGTTCTTAGCCCTTTTTAGAAAGTCCCAATGGTGCCAGGTTAGATATGCTCCCTGATGGGAAAAAGAAGAAAAAGCATGGTGCAGGGTTACTCTTCCTCTTTGCCTTCTGTGTTAAACAAAAATGACTTAGTTCTGGAAGCATTGACTCTGCAAGTTTCTTCTGCCATCTTTAAGTCACAGGGGAAAGAAAAGAGATCCTAGTAAGTGACTCTCCCTCTTCTGGGACACATCTGCTGACCCATGAATTTTAATAAATACTAGTGAATATATATTCTATTGAACAAATACTATTAGTTATTCCATTTCATGAATAATAATTAGTTACTATTAATACTAAATAGAGGAGAGTGAGTTTCAGTCTGAAAGCAAACAATACAAAAGTCTGATTACTGGGTAATTTCTCATACGCAAAGTGGGGCAAATGAGCCATTGCGGGTGAACTCTATAAAATTGGGAAAACTTTTACCATAGATTGATTTAGTGACCGCTTGGCACACAGTAAGTGCCTAGTAACTGTTAGGCATATGATTGTTCAGCTGACCAATGAGACAATATCCCAAAGAGTATGTTATCCAAAGTAAATGAATGATATTACTGTTTGTTTTTTTTGGAGGGGAGAAGGGAAGGCAATTGGTGTTAAGTGACTTGCCCAAGGTCACACAGCTAGTAAGTTTGTCAAGTGTCTGAGGCCGAATTTGAACTCAGGTCCTCCTTACTCCAGGGCTGGTGTTCTACTCGCTGTGCCACTTAGCTGCCCCAATATTATTCTGTTTGATCAAGGTTGTGTGTGGGACAGAATTTTTAGATAATAGGAGCGACAGCCTTAGGAGGAACAAAGTAAATTTATTTCACAAACCTTGCAAGATTTGGGCACA
>JAQQSZ010009334.1:0-12803 GCA_028646595.1 Phalanger gymnotis
TTCAAATGATAATATTATGTCCATTTTACGGATGACAAAGTAAAGTCACAGAGCATTTGTCATTCTGATTCTAAGCCCAGTATTTTTCCTACCACATCCTGGTTTGACTTTTTTCCAGAGCACCACAGGCTTATCAGCTCACACATCCACGTGAATTTTACGTATAGTTAAAACCAGTTGAGAAAAGATTGTGATATAGCAGGAAGTCCTTCACAGCCACCTCCTGGATCCCCTGGCTTCCTTCATGGCACAACTAAAATCCCACCTTCTATAAGCAGCCTTTTCTGACCACCTTCCCCCACTCCACCCCTTGCCTCTGTTCATTACCTCTGATTGATCTGCCCAAAGCTTATTTGCATGTTGTCTCCCTACTGGACTGTCAGTTCCTTGAAGGCAGGGACTGTCTTTAGCTGTGTGTGTGTGTGTGTGTGTGTGTGTGTGTGTACACTCAGTGATTAATACAATGCCTGGCACATAGTAAGCACTTAATAAATGCTTACTGACTGGCCTTATACTGCCCTCCATGGAGCTGAACAGAGTTGAACAAACAAGATTCTTATGACTGAGCATTGCTAGGCATTCCACCATTGGGTGGCACAAAATCCTGCTATGAAATCCCAGCCCTATTCTCCATACAAATCTAAGAAAAGGTGGTATGCTGGAAAGAACCTTGGACTTGGACTGAGATCCCCTGAAGCATCTTGGCTCTTCCATTTACTAGCTATGTAGCGTATGGGTGGATCACTTTATCTCTCTCATCTGTAAAATGGATGCAATAATATTTGCTTCACTTCTCTCCCAGGACAGCAGGGAAAAAAAGTATCATGTAGGTCTTAAAGTAAGATTCAGACTGGAGCTCAGAGCCGAGAAGGTCTGGATTTTAGCCCTGCCTCTGACACATTCCTCAGTGTCTCAGGAAAATCTCTAAAATGGCAAATTTTGGGGAATGATCGCATGCCTACGTTGATAGAGGGAGATCACTCATTAGAACTTCCCTTTATCTGTAAAATCACAAGCTTGGTCCAGAAAGCCCCCAAACTTAAAAGTACCATAGAAATGGCCACTAGAATGTTTATTAATAAGACATGAAAACACATGGGCTTAGATCTTTGTTTTGTTTTATTTTCCAGTGGCTTCTATTGCCCCTAGGATAAAATACTTACTCCTCACTTAAAGTCCTTCCCTATCTAGTTCCAACTTCACTTTCTAGTCTGATTTCACTGTATTTCCCCAAATACAATCTATATTTCAGCCAGATGGGTCAACTTGCTATTCACTAAACCTGCCATTCCATCTCTTGCCTTGATACGTTGGACCAAGTTGCCTCCTCATGTCTAGAATGCTCTCACACGTCCCTCATCCCTCCACTCATTTTCCCAACTTCTCTCCCCTGTCTTCACCAGCTGCCTGGAGAAAGCACTCTCCTCATTGGTGGCTCCTTTGCCCAAACCACAAAAGGGCCCAGGCTATGTTTCACCTCACTCATGGTTCACCTCACTTTTTAGACATCCTCTCTCTGTCACCAAATGCCTTGACCCTGTGGGTATTCTTTAAAATTCTCCCTCAGTAGAAGGTATGCTTGTTGAGGGTAGGGACTATATATATATATATATATATATATATATATATATATATATATATATATATAATATTTATATTATATGTACACATATATTTATTTATGTTTGTACCCCAGCACTTAATACAACATATATAGCAAGTATGTATGTTTATTATATTTATATGGTATATATTATATTTATAATAATATAATATAGTAGTTAATAAATGCTGTCTCTCTTTGTATCTATCCATTTGTTGATCATCTGTCATCTATTTATCCATCATCTATCTATCCACCCACCTGTCTATCTAATTATCTGTCATCTGTCAATCTATCATCTATCCATACATTTTCTATCCATCTATTTGTCCATCTATCTCTTTTCACTCCCCTCTCTTTAAACCTTTAGCTCCATTTAAAGTTTAACTCAAATGCTGCCTTTCTTGCAAGACTTTCTCTGACCCCCACAATCGCTAGCATTTGCCCCCATCCTAGTGTTTAATTTGGGCAGCTAGGTGGCACCACAGTGGATAGAATGCCAAGTCTGGAGTGAGGAAGATTCATCCTCCTAAGTTCAAATCTGGCCTCAGACACTTACTAGCTGTGTGACCCTGGGCAAGTCACTTCCCTTTGTTTGCCTCAGTTTCCTTATTTATAAAATGATGTGGAGAAGGAAATAGCAAAACCACTCCAGTAGCTGTGTGACCCTGAGCAAGTCACTTAACCCTGTTAGCCTCAGTTTCCTCATCTGTAAAATGAGCTGCAGGAGGAAATGGCAAATCACTCCAGTATCTCTGCCAAGAAAACCCCAAATGGGGTCATGAAGAGTCAGACACAACTGAACAACAATCTTTCCTTTGGATATATTTTGAATTGACTACTATCATCATGTTGCTCCTCTTCCCCACCTCTGTCTAAAATCTAAACCTTAAGGACAGGGTCTACTGGCTTCACTCTTGTCTTCAGATTTTTGGTGTCCATACAGCACCTCATGTAGAGTAGGAAAGGGGATGGTGAATGGATTAGCAATTTTACTGATATAAGGAACTCCTAGAAGAGGAAACTCCCTTTACCGAGGAAAGTCAACACCCTTGGTCTTAGAGAATGGCCTAGAGCACTGAGAAGTTAAGACTTGCTCTGATCACAGAGCCAGAAGGCATCAGAAGCAGGACTTGAACTCAGATGTCCTTAGTTCCAAGGAGAGCTCTCTATTTATACAGTAGGCATTAAATAAATGTCAAACATTGTTAAATTGAATTGAATTGTCTCTAATAGTAGACTAGGGGAGAGGAAACAAAATCAGGAGTTGGTAAGAGTCAAGGCACTTCCGGCAGTGGTGGGGGGAGGGGAGAAGAGAGTCTGAGAAGCAAGGGGCATTCAGGTAAATGGAAGATCTAGGGCTCTGAACCAAACAGTTTCCATAAAAGGGACTGGGGAGACTCTCATTGAGAGAGAAAGAAAAGGCAAGAAAAAAGAAGAGGAGAAAAAAGGAAGGGAAAGAGAGAGAGAGAGAAAGAGGAAGAGATAGAAAGACAGAAACAGAGAAAGAAAGGAAAAGAGAAAGGAAGAAGGAAGGAGAAAAGGAGGAAGGAAGAAAGGAAAGAAAGAGGAGGGGGGAAAGAAGAAGGAAGAATGAATGAAGAAAGAAAGGAAAAGAGAAAGAAAGGAAGGAGGGAAGCAAAGGAGAGAGAAAAAAGAAAGTGAGCAAGAAAAGAAGGAATAAAAAAAGAAAGAAGGAATGAAGGAAAAAAGAAAGAGGGAGGGAAAGAAGGAGAAAAAGGGGAGGAAGGAAGCAAGAGAGAGAGAAAAAGAAAAGAGAGAGAGAAAGAAAGAAAGATAGAAAGAGAGAAAAAAGAAAGAGAAAGAAAGAAAGAGAAAGATAGAAAGAATGAAAGATGGCCATTTGCCATCTTGGGAGATTTGGGAGGAGTGGTGCAGCCCTCTGGGATGATGGTGACAGGACAGGATGTGTCTATGGCTGCCAGGAAGGATTAATTGGGCCTTTGGCTCACTGTTATAGAAGGCTCAGGAATGAAACCCTCCTGGGGTCCCCCCTCCCAACAAAGGAGGCTAGAGGACAAGCCGTCTTTCTTCTGAAGGCAGGAGAGAAGCCTCTGGCTCCTCTGAGCCCCTCCAGCATACGCTCCAAAGGAAGAGTGGGGGGGGGGAAAGGAGAGATTATGCAAGAGAATCTAATTTATGCAAAAGGCATGTAAAATTATTCACACACTACAACAGCTCCCCTGACCACAGCTGACATTAGCCCTGCTCCCGGGTTGCGCATGCGTGTGTTTATTTACATGGCATACATATGGTATATACACTCCTACACATGTGTACCCAGATACAATATAAATATGGGAAACCAAATGTACAGCATATGTTTATGGGTCAGCATCCCAATGTGCGTAAATCTGCTAACAGGAAACACATAAACACACAAGCAGAGAAACCCCCTGGAAGCCTCAGAGAGCAAAGGAGGAAAAGCATTCAGATAATCATGTAAAGGAAAATGACACTGAAAGATATCAGAATTCCTCCTAGTGATGAATTGTGCCTTTTGAGGGTTGGCAGAGGATGAAGCATGTCTCCCCACTCTCAGCGGAGAGGTGGTGGACTATAGGTTTGAAATGAGGCATACTCTGTCAGACATGGCCAATGATTTGTTTTGCTGAACCCTAGTTCTTTTAGAATAATTAAAAGTGATATTCACAGGCATCAGAGAGTCTAAAGGAAGGAACATAAGAGGGTGAAATGTCTAAAAGGCAGGACAAATAAATCATTTGAGGGAAATGGGAGTGTTTACCCTGAAGAAGAGAAGGTTTGTAGGGAAATGATCTTTGTATTCAAATTCTTTATTACAAGGCCAGATTCTATATTGGTTACCAGGGTGGTTGGTGGAATACTGGGAAGTGACAATGATTTTTTTTTTTAAGGAGCATCAATAAAACATTTCTTTTTAAGTCTCAGAGAACAAAAAGGGAAAGTCTGAGAATTAATAAGAAATTACTTCTTTTAGACTAAGAGGTATAAGTGTTTTGAAACCAGACAATTCCTTTCAAATGCATTTCTCATCAGGAGTCTAATACTGGTTGCACGGCAGCCTGAAACCTTAATGAGACAGAATGGTGGCACTGATGCCGAATTGGACAGTGCCTGGCAGGATTATTCTCACTTCTCAAGCTGGATGGCAGCTGATCATTCCAGAGCTCCCTCCACGCGCCAAGGAGGTAAATACCACTCTCAAGAATTTTCATTTGGATGAATTCGCCAGGCCCATGCTAAACTGTGGAAGAGCCCAAATCCAATTCAACCTACTGAACATTTATTAAGTGGTGTCTACTGCAGGGCCCTAGATGCCAGGGATTCAAAGACACAGTGAAAAACAGCTCCTGCCCTTGAGAAGTTTACATTCTACCCCGGCTAGATGAGATTTACTGGAAAGAAGACAAACCCACTGGGATGAATTGATGCTGGGGGCAGGGGGCCAGCCTCCCCCACTACGGGCACAGAACCTGAAGCAACCACTACAACCTCATTCTTTGTTGTTGTTGTTCAACTGGTTTTCAGTTGTGTGTGACTTTATGACCCGTTTGGTGTTTACTTGTCAAAGATACTGGAATGGTTTGCTATTTTCTTCTCTAGCTTATTTTACAGATGGAGAAACTGAGGCAAACAGGGTAAAGTGACTTGCCTAGGGTCATCCGACTATAAACGTTGTTGTCATTGTTAAACTATGGAAAACAAAGCTTATAGAGGAGAAGGGACTTAGCACCAAAACCATACCTAAGAATTCTTAGACCAGGAGCCCAGCCAAGGGCAAAGCAAGAGAGGGGGCAGCATGACCTCCAGATGATCTAGCCCTTTGCAGATGAGAGGAGGAAAACCAACCCCAAAGGGCACCACAGTGATCGAACCCAGGTGCGGGAATGGCCCCAAGAGCACGAAAATGTGTGAGATGGAAATCGATGGCCTGAAATCAGAACCCCCGAACAAAGCCCTGGTTGACCCATGTTAGTTATGGCTGTCCTTGTGTGCCAAGGTCATAAGGCAATATAGAACAAATGCAAAATTTGAATGGAGAGAGGAGAAAGGGAGGCTGCCAAGAAACAAGAGAATATAAATCCTGTCCTCAAGGAACTTGCAGTTCAGTCAGGGCAGGGAAGACACCAAAGCATGTGAAAGAAACACAGATGGGGAAGCCAAGCACAGGTACAAAGGAAATCAGTTAAGCCTCGCTTTATGCAGTGAGACCCTCCATAAGAGGTGAAAGAAGGACATGAGATATGCAAATGGAATTTCTCCAGAGTAGATCATCTTTGGAAACCCATTAGGTAACCACTCAAGGCAAACTCTCATTTGTGGTGGGTTTAACCCCCGATTCCTCTCTATGGTCAAGCTTGGCTTTGCTCCTCAGGTACACCCCTATGATGTCATGGAACTATTTTCTTGGAGCCATAGGAAGACCCAGGGATTCTGGTCCCCAGAAAGGAGTTCAGGAGTGGGCAGAAGGGGCCAGAAATGGTGCCAGAGCTCACGAGTCACCAGAGTAGAGAAGAGGCCTTGAGGACTCAGGAGTCTTGCAGAGATGCTCCTGGGTGCCCAGTCACCCATCCAATAGCTGAAACAATTGGAATAATAAAAGCAACAATCAAAATAATAAGAACATTCCTTACAGCAGACTTCCAGGAAATCCTCCAACTGTTTGCACCAAAGGCCCCTTATCCCTGTGGTGTGAAAAGTTGACCAATAATCAGGGCCAGGCTTTATCTTGCTCCTTTCCCTTCCACTGATTGTTGCCTCCTCACTTCCTCCAGATTCCAGCCAAGGGCCTGGCTTTGTTTTCTTGCTGGGAGGGGCCAAACTAGCTCACTTGGATGTACAAGGGTAATAAAGAAGAAACTCCTTTTCCCACTTTGGGAAATGAAATATCCCCTTCTGCTTTTACCAATGGAACAACCCTCATACCCCATGAAACTAAGGGGCTATCTCTACCGCCCTACTTCCCCAATCCCCATCTACAGCTTTCTGACCCAGAGTAGCAAGGGTTCTCCCAAAGAAGCCTGCCTACCGAACAACTGGACATTAACATGGTGACACCTCTTAAAAAAAAAAAAAGAGCAAGAGATAGGAATATCTACCAGATAATGGAGCTAGTTGAGTGGGAAGGTTGAGACATTTGAGCTGAAAGAGGACAAATCACCCAAGGGTATGAAATCTCAGTTCATGACTTGAAAGAGTAAAACAAATTAAATAACTTAGAATGATAGAAATTACAAGTCTGTCAATGATGGAAGGGATCTTAGAACCCAGAAAGCCAGAGAGAGATCAAAAGGACCTTCCTTAGAAGATAGAACATCCAATCTGAAAGGGGCTTTAGAGCAAAGCCCATGGGATCTTAGTACTTAGAACACAAGATGTCAGAACTGGAACAAATCTAGAATATAGAATTTTTTAAAATGAGTGTTCCACGGAACTCTGTAATACACAGTTTAAAGTGTCATATGTACTCCTAGAACGTGAAACATCAAATATCAGAACTTTGGTTCCCAGAATCTCACAATCAGAAGGGGCCTTAGAGCATAGAACATCAGAGATAAAAGAGGTAGAAGCCACACAGAATATTGGCAATAGAAGGAAACTTAGAAGTTAATTAGTCCATGCCTTTTTGTAATAAAACATCTGAAGTTCATCATCTGAAAGAAAGTATAGTCAAGAGTACAAGTTACAGAGGGCAAATTTCAGCTCAATAATGAAGAACGTAATTTAAATGGAAATGGTATTTAGCATAGTGTCCAGCATGTAGTGTCCAAGCTTAATAAATGCTTATTGACATGAATGAGCTTGCTCGTTAGGTATTTTGGAGCTATAAAGAATCAAGGGGACATCAATGTAGAGCTAGAGGGAAGCCTAAGGCCTCAGAGCCTTACCAGCTGTGTGACCTTGGATGGATCACTTTATTTCTCTGGGCCTCAGCTTTCCTATCTGTAAAAGGAAGAGTTTGGACTGGATGACCCCTAAGGTCCCCCCATCTCTAAATCAATAATCCTATAATAATAGTGATAATAGTAACAGCTAACATTCATGTGGTGCTCACTAGGTGTCTAATAGTTATGTAGTCATGTATAAGATGAGGTTCTTGAAACATCTCATTCTTTCAGGGCGATATGGGGATAATATACTCAAAAGGAGGAAAGCACAAAGATATCAAAGTTTTCTAATTAAACAAAGTAGTAAATTTTGAGAAAGCAACAGCATCAGACTTTTCTCAAAAAAATAGGAGATCTATGTATGTATGTGTATATATGTATATGTACACATACATACATGCACATATACATAAATAAATATGCAGATAGGTGATGTAGTGGATAGAGTGCCAAGGCTGCAGTAGGGAACACTCATCTTCCCGAGTTCAAATCTGACTTCAGACATTTACCAGCTGTGTGACCCTGGGCAAGTCACCTAAGCCTGTTTGCCTCAGTTTCCTTATCTGTAGAATGAGCTGGAAAAGGAAATGGCAAACCACTTCAGTTTCTATGCCAAGAAAATGCTAAATGGAGTCATGAAGAATCAGATATAACTGAAAATGACTGAACAACAACAGCACGGTGTCGGGCACTGTGCCAAGTGCTTTACAAATACTATCTCATTTGATCCTTACAATGGCCCTGTGAGGTAGGTGCTATTATTATCCTGATTTTATAGATGGAGAAATTGAGGCAAACAGAGATTAAATGCCTTGCCCAGTGTCAGGCAGCTAGTGAGTGTCAAAGACTGGATTTGACCTCAGGACTTCTTCACTCTAAACTCTGCTCTGTGCGCTGTACCAACAAGGCACCTTATGATCTCTCATATTCCAGAGGATGAAACTGAGGCTAAGAGAATAGTGGCTTGCCTGGGGTCACGTAGGGAGATCTCACATTAGAACCCACGTCCTCTTGATGCTAAAAACATCAAATACATTTGAACAAAGACTGGAAGATTACCCGTCTAGGGTTTTGTTGGGGATTCCCACATGGGTCGAGTGGTTGGGCTGGTGGACCCCTAAGGTCCCACACTACTGTGGCATTAGAGGAGATTCCTTCCACCACTACACTAAGTGCCCACTGCTTAAGATGTCATCGAGGGGGTCCCCTGGATGCAGCTCAGCCCCTCCTCCCTTCAGGTTGGTCCCAATAAAGGCATCTGAAAACCAAAAGTGAGATCAAGGGGGTTGAGGAGGAAGGCAGGCACTCTCTGTTTTCACCAGATTTACGAAACTGCAGATTAGAAAAAAAAATCATCCTCTTCTCCCCGCTGGGAGATGGCACAAGTCAAGTAATCACTTTGGAGATAACAAATGGTAGGGGGGTGCAGAGCAGTCAGGCTTTGATGTTGGGCCTGTGATTGCAATAACAAGCTTAGAGGTTGCCCACCCCCTCCCAACCTCCCTACAGGGTCCCATCCTCCCTCTTGCCCTCCTCAACCTAGAATAAACTGGTTGCTTTTATTCTTTCTACTTGCCCCAAGTATCCTTCATCAATCACTGAGGCTTGGCAGCTTAATCCTATTCGGGGTCTCTGATCTTACTAGTTGCAAAAGGTACCTGTCTGCCTATATGAGCGCTGGGCAGAGCTGGAAACAGTGGTTTCATATTCATGCCGCGGGGGGTGGAGAGGGGGAAGGGGGGACTGGGAATCAGGAGGGTAGGGGATCACGTGATGTCTCAAACAGAGCACTATTCCAGAAGCAGGGACACATGGCTTCTCATCCACGACATGCCCCTTTGTAGCTTTGGCCAAGTTGTTTGGTTTGGATTTTGTTTGTTTATTTGTTTATTTTTCACTTCTCTGAGACTCTGTTTTCCCCATCTGTAACAAGAGAGAGTTGGACTCAAATTCTTCCCAGTTCCAACCATCCATATCCTACGTCCCGAGGTTCTTTCCAGCTCTGACGATCTATTTTCAGCATCCTTAGCCCCCTTCTCTCCCCAACACACTCTGATCAAATGCTCAGACCTCTTCCAGCTCTAATATTCTACATTCTGCATTCCAAGATCCCTTCCAGAGCTAACACTATTAGGTCAGAACCTTTCCAGTTTGAACATTCAAGAAACTATACTTATCCCTTCCACATCTCAACTTTCCCCATCTTGGTTTCCATGCATTGCAAGTCGACATAAGAAATTAAATGGGACTTTGGGGGAGTTTTGTGGAAGCCGCAGATGACACAGAGCCTATGACCAAATGCCTAATCCAAATTTTATGATAAGTTCCTGTAAAAACCTCATAAAAGAAAAAGAAAAAAAAATTCAGACTTCTTCTCTGGTACTAAGGGAGGGCCAAAAAATTTTACTGGACTTTCCAGATCCCAGGGGCGCTGTGTCCCTAAGCCCTGAGATGTGGAAGGGCAAACTGTATTTTCTAAGGTCTCTTCCATCTCTGACATTCTAAGTTCTGTGTTCTAAGAGTCCCTCCCGTTCTAAATCATAGGACTCTCTTACAGCAATTTCAAAGATCCTTCCAGATTATTTCTCACATTTTACTGGAAGTATGCATATCATATACAACTTGAAATAAGTGGGCTCATGGGTAGAGCCAGGATTTTTTTATTTTTTAATATGGAGAGAGATTTTTCACTATTGCACCATTTACCACAATTGGATTTGCCTGGTAGTTGGGAGCTGCAGACGTAGAAAGGGAGATTTTCCCATCTGTCAGCATTGCCCCAGCCTACTATTTAGGTAAAAA
This sequence comes from Phalanger gymnotis, assembly GCA_028646595.1. Lineage (NCBI taxonomy): Eukaryota > Metazoa > Chordata > Mammalia > Diprotodontia > Phalangeridae > Phalanger > Phalanger gymnotis. Next base: position 10,297 of record JAQQSZ010009334.1, read on the forward strand.
GGAAAAGTGCGGAATGGAAGGTTGGGGAGGGTGGGGAGAAACAAGTCAATTAGAGTATTCCAATTACTTCAGTGCATTGCCCCGAGGGCGTCGAGCACACGGCTTAATTAGGAGTTCCATGTTGATGGTGGCCCTTTGACTACTGCCAAGCTGCAAGTGTTTGCAGTAGCAATATTTTTCCCAGAGAGCAAACCTGTGAAAATATTTTCACCCAGACAATTAGCAATTTTAAAACATTTTTCTTTCTTTCTTTAAAAAAAAAAAAGCTTCCTGATCCCCGAGCCTCCCTAATGCGGAGGTTAGCACAGAAGACAAGACTTTTTAAATTCTACCAACCAACATTCTTATAGTAGCGAATATCCACTGGATCCTTCAATCACATATTCGACCATTTCAGAATCATCCACATCATTCGTTAATGCTATTTAGTGTCTGCAGAGCCCAGAACAAAGAGACATTAGAGGATGGCCTTGTCACAGGACTCCTGTGCAGAATCCTATAACTGCGGAGTTTTCAGCAAGGGACGGCCCAGGTCATATACTCTATTGCTCCATGGCTTTCAATGGCTCCTTGTTACTTACAGGATAGACTCTAAATTCTTTTAATTAACAATCAAGCTCCAACCCACCTTTCTAGTTTTATTTCATGCCCCAACCTCTTCATCCCAAAGTGGCCTACGGATTGTTCCTTAATTTTGTCTGTCTTCTCTCTCCTGCATCCATTGTTAGCTATCTTTTCCCATCTTACTTCCTCATAATCCATGTAGATCAGAGACTCTTAATCTTTTTTTTGTGCCATGGACTCTGCAGTCATGTAGTGAAGCCTGTGGTACCCTTCTTAGAATCATGTTTTTAAAAGTCTAAAATAACACGCATCAGCTCACAAAGGAAGCTAATCATGTCGGAATATAGCGATTAAAATATTTTTTAAAGACAAGTTCCTGGGCCCCAGGTTTAGAATCTTTGGTTTAAAGTAGTGATATCAAACTCAAATCAGTTGTCCATTTAGAGAACCACAAATTAACATTATCAATGTCAGATTGTATTTTTATTTATTTTTTAAAACATTTTCCCAATGTTATTTTAACCTGGAGTAGACAGTGGGGTATGCAGAACAAGGAGCACAAAATGATGGGAACCATAATGTGAATGCGCCTCCACTGGGATTCTGTGGTCCAGGGTGAGAGTTCTGGGGAGTAAAGGGATTCATTTCTCCAGGGCATGGCTGCTGGTCTACTTAGCAAGTCAGAAGGGAAGAATATGGCAGAGGGAGGAAAATGCAGCGTGGCCAGACCCAGGCCTCAACTTAGTGACAACTAGTTGGTCCCAGAACTGAACAGGAGAAGAGTGGGTCAGATTACCTTGGGGAAATTACTGAGTTATTTTTACCCTGCTTCTTCCTGAAATGAAAGCCTGTCTTTTTAGTACCCAATAGTACTCTTGTGGCATGATTTCTAGTCATGGAACATAACTGCAAACCCTAAAGCATTAGATAAACATGAGCTATGATTAAACCGTCTGTCACCTTAGCTAGCGGTGGGGCTGTTCGCCCACAAGCTAGACCAGAATTGGCCTTCCTATCTCAGGAACACCAATAACAAAGGGACTCGGAGAGCAAACACTCTTTTAGAACCCAAACCAAGCTTCAGTGTGTGAGCTCTGAAACATGCCTGCAAATCGTCACAATGTAAAAGAACCTTGGCCAGAGCCAGGGGCCAGGGGCCAGGAGCCAGGAAATCCTGAGCACTAATTTCAGATTGGATAATATATGGCATAGCAGCCTTGGAGAAGAATTGCCCAGAACAAGAGACTCAGGATAAGGAGGCTGATTTCCTGGAGGATATATAGAAATAGGTCCTGTCTCTTTAGGGAGTACATCATGTGTCCTGGCCCAGGGAGGGAAATAATGTTTTCCTGCCCTTTAGCTTGGTTCAAGAACTTTCCAGGTGCTCCATTTTTCACAGAAACCTTAAGCATTATCTTCGTTGGAAGGGACCTTGGAATGAAGACTGTCAAAGCTGACAGGGGCTTGGGAACATAAGATGATAGATTTAGAGCTGGAAGAGACATAAGCTTCTCATTTTACGATGGAGGAATCTGGGGCTAAGTGATGAGGCCGAGGTCACACAGGGAGGAAGTTACCAAGGCAGGATTCCAACTCAGGTCTCGTGACGCCAAGATTAGCCTTCATTCTCCTAGTTGCATCCTGTTGCCTAATCTCTATGTTTGAGCTAGAAGGGACCTTAGAACATCAGCTATAGGATGTCAGGGTTGGAAGAGACCTCAGAACGTGACATCACAGGTGGAAAGGAACTTAGAAAATAGAATATATAGAATAGCAGAATGAAAAGGGTCCTCAGAACAGAGAAGGTCAGAGATGGAAGAAAGAAAATAAGAACTGAAAGGGTCTTTAGAACATAAGATGGTCTGACTATTATGGAAGTGTTTTGCATAACGATACAAGCATAACCTATATTGAATTGCTTGCTTTCTCAAGGAGGGTAGGTA
>JAQQSZ010009336.1:0-12802 GCA_028646595.1 Phalanger gymnotis
AACCATTCCGATATTTATATGATCCTTTTTGAGATCATAAATTTGTCCTTCCTACTACAGGAGGGTAGGGAGAATTTATTAAGCACCTACTATGTGCCAGGCACTTTTGCAAATAGTATATAATTTGATCCTCACAACACCCCTCAGAGGTAGGTCCTATTATAATCCTCATTTAACAGATAATGAAACTGAGGCAGGCAGCAGTTAAGTGACTGGTAACACGGCTAGGAAGTGTCCGCGGCCAGATTTGAACTGGGGTTTTCTTGACTCCAGACCCAGCACTCTATCCATCCACTGAATCACCAAGTTAAATAACAGAGCCCTACTTCCCACCCTGTTCAGCCTAAAAGAACCATAGGCAGCCATTTCAACAATTACTGATACTTGCTTTTAAATACCCTTCCCAAACTCATCTATCCCAAGAAGACCAATAGTATAGACCAAGGTAGCTGATTTTAGACTAACAATGAAGGTTTTTTAGACTTCCCTTACCTCATCCTGAGATGTTTCTAATCATCCAATTATTAGCAGAGGAAGGGTTGGCTCTTATTGTTCTGTTCTATCAAAGGAAACCATCAATCCTGATTTTTCCAAAGGCAATTTCCTTTGTATTCATTTTATATTTATTTTTATAAATATATTTAAAGTGTATTATTTTGTATTATATTATTTTATATTATTACATAAATTATTATATATTGTTTTACATTCATAATTTATACTGTTTATTAAATACATGTGTATATATACTGATACACTATAAATTCTTAGTGGGGACTGTTCCATATTTGTCTTTGTTCCCTCATAACCTAGCATGGTGCCTGCAACATGGTAGTGCTTAATAAATGCTTGTTGATTGATAGACTCATCTTTCTTGGCTTCAGCTTTTTCAGTGAGGAGTAAGTAATTAAGATGAAAATCATATCCTACCTCGATGGGGTGTTCATAAAGCAAAGCCTGAACATTTGGACTCTACATTTTCCCAATGCAACTCCAAATTCCCCTTACCTTGGATCTCCTGTCCCAGGGCTCAGACTAGATCTCTCCCTACTCTGTTCTTATCCAAAACCCAGGCTCAAAAGCAGAGCTGTAACTAGCAAGTGGCATGGACAAGAAGCACAAGATGTGGCAAAGTCAAAGGTACAAAGAAAATTCTCAAGTGGTTCTGGGGAAGTTGCTCCACTGAATCAACCAACAAGCATGGACTGAGTACCTACTATATGCCACCTATACTAGGTGACAGAGATACAAAGAATAAAACAATCCCTGTTCTCAATGAGCCTACATTTTCTTGGGAGAGACAACAAATGTATTATATCAGTGTGTACAAAATAAATAAAGGGGAATAAATACAAATAAAAAACAAGGTAGTTAAATATAAGATGGTTAGGGAAGGATACTAGCTGGTGAGGGGATTGTATAAGGTGGTTTGGGGGCTGAATCTTGAAGGAACAGAGGGGTTCTAGGAGTTAGAAATGTGAAGTGAATACATTCTAGGCATGTGGGACACTCAGAGCAGAGACACAGAAATAGGGCATAGAATGTTATGGGGGAGAAACAAAGACAAGGCTAGTTTGATTGAATGTGAGAATACAGGATAGGGAGTAACACATAATGAAGCTGGAAAGGTAGTTTGGGACCAGGTTGTGAAAGGCTTCAAAAGTAAACACAGAAGACTATATTTTATCCCCAAGGCAACATGGAGCCACTGGAGTTTGTAGAAGAAACAAGAAACACGATCATACTTGTGCTTAAAGAAAATCACTTTTGCAAATCTGTGTAGGATGGACTGGAGTGGGGAGAGGATTAAGGCAGGCAGTTCAACGAAGAAGCTGTTCAGGTAATCAAGGCAAGAGGTGATGAAGGCCTGAACTCAAGTGGTAGCTGTTTGAGGAGAGAGAAGGGGATGTGTGGGAGGCCAGAATGGCCTTCTCTGTTCCTTGCATTTGAGGATGTATATTAGGCCAAATTGGCTTCTCCCTCCCCCAAAACTGACCCCACCAAATGGTACTTCAAGGTCTTATCTCTCTGCCTTCGCTCTGGTCAATCATGCCTAGAATGTAGTCCTTTCTCATTTCCACCCCAAAGATTTCCTCTCTTACTTCAAAAGAGAAATGATAAGGTTTGGCAACTGATTGGATACGTGGGATAAAGGAGAATGAGGATTGAGGAATAATGCTGAAGAATGGTGGTGCCTTCATCAGAAATAGGGAGGTTTGAAAGATGGGTGTGTTTGGCAGAGACAGATGAGTTCTGTTTGGAATGGTTTGAATTTGAGATGTCTCTAGGCCATCATTTGAAATTTCCAAGAGGTAGCTAGTCATATAGGATTGAAGTTCAAGGGAGAGACTAAGCCTAGATATGTAGATGATGGAGATGCTAGAATGCATAGAGATGATAATTAAAACCATAAGAACTGATGGGGTCACTGAGAGAAGAGAAGATGCTTAGGGACAGAATTTAGGGGAGCATCTGGAGTTAGGGGACATGATATGGTTGATGAGCCAGCAGAAGAACAACCATCTGGTTAGGAAGAGAAGCAAGAGAGTGTGATGTCATGAAGATCCAGAGAGGAGACTGACGTAAATAAGATTGTGGTCCATAATGTCAAACGCAGAAGAGATATCAAGAAGGATGAGGAAAGGGAAGAAAAAAAATTAAATTTGGCCATTAAGAGATCATTGGTCCAGGTATGGTGCCATACACGCCTGTAACTCCTGCTACTGGGGAGACTGAGGCTGGCAGTTCTCATGAGCTTGGGAGTTCTGAACAGTGGAATAAACCAACCTGCACTAGGTCGCCATTAGCATGATGAGCCCCCTGAAGAGGATGGGGAGGACACCTGTTGCAGGGTTGCCTGCGGTGGGATCAGAAACAGAGCGAAGCAAAGTTCCCAGGACGATCAGAGTAGATTTGGGTCTGTGAGTAGACGTGTTTCAGTCTCGTCCGACTCTTCTTGACCTCATTTGAGGTTTTCCTGGCGGAGATACTGGGGTGGTTTGCTATTTCCTTCTCTAGCTCATTTTACATATGAGGAAACTGAAGCAAACAGGGTTAAGTGATGTGCCCAGGATCACACAAGCTAGCAAGTGTCTGAGCCAAATTTGAACTCAAGATGATTCTTCCTGATTCCTAGCCCAGTGCTCTATCTGCTTTACCACCTAGTAGTTCCTGTGCTTTCAGACTAGATGAGATAGACAGACTCAGTCTTAAAAAGGCAGGGAGAAAAGGAGAGAGGGGGAGAGGGAAGGAAGGGAGAGGGGGACAGGAAGGAAGAAAGGAAGAAAGAAAGGAAGAAAGAAAGGAAGAAAGAAAGGAAGAAAGAAAGGAAGAAAGAAAGGAAGAAAGAAAGAAAGAAAGAAAGAAAGAAAGAAAGAAAGAAAGAAAGAAAGAAAGAAAGAAAGAAAGAAAGAAAGAAAGAAAGAAAGAAAGAAAGAAAGAAAGAAAGAAAGAAAAGAGGGAGGGCAAGAGGGAGGAGAAAGATATTGGTAACTTTGGAGAGAACAACTAGTTTCAGATGAGTGATGAGGTTAGAAGTCAGACGGAAAACAGTTGAGAGTGAATAGGAGAGAAAGTAGAAGTGGTAAGTGTAGATAATTTTTCCTAGTAGTTTGGCTGAGACAAAGAAGAGATATAAGATAACAGCTCATGGAAGAATAGGGCCTAATGGAGATTTTTTAAGGATAGAGAGACCCATATTTGAAGGGACTGGTAGATAGGGAGAAGCTGAAGATTGGAAAGAGGGCAGGGAAAAACCAGGGGGCAATGGAGAAGATGGGAAAGGATGGAATCAAGGGCGCATCCCGAGGAGTTGGCCTTTAAAAGAAGGGCCACTTCATTGGCAGAGACTTCACAGAAAAGAAGGAGAAAGTTGGGGATTCTTTCAAGGGCTTTGAGGTGAAGAGCAGGAGGTTCCAATTTTCTCAAAAAAACGTGAGGCAAGATCCTCAGCTGAGAGGGTAGCAGCAGAAGGGAGAAGCGTAGGAGGCTTGGAAGAGATGGTTTGGAACAGCTTTTGCGGAGAGTGAGATAAGGGAATCAATCAGAGGAATAAAAGACTGCCTTGCTACAAGTGAAGGCCCAGTTGAAGTTGGGTGACAGGTATTTATAATGTTAAAATAATAAATGTATTTATAATTAGAACAGCAGTATGACTTCTTTGAGCTCCACTCAGCAAAACATGAGTAGGAACTGGTGAGGCAGATGGAAGGACGAGGATGTAAAGGATTTGAGAGTAAAAGAGTGGTTAGAGTTGAATTAGTTAACTATAGGGTCAAGATTGGGAAGAGAAAAAAAATAAAGTCAGAGCTGGGGAAAAGTCCTGGGAGAATCCTGAGGGGTCAAGGGATTAGATCTCCACAGATACAAATGAAGACTTCCACACCTTGGAGAACTGATGATGGTCACCTCCACACCATAAGGGAGGCATGTTGCAGAGGTCACAATTATAAATTGTTTTTTATCTATCCTTTAAAAATGTCAGTTTGATTTGGGAGGCTTTAAAATGTATTGGTAACAGTACTTGGGATTCAGGAAGTTGTGGGCTTGAAGACTGCTAACTGCAGTTTCCTCACCTCCAAAAAGAAGGTGGGGGTGAACTTGGTGATCTCTAAGGTCCCTTCTAGCTCTGTCTAGACCAGACTGTTAAGACCAGTTTGGCCAAAGTGGGACAAGCTTTCCCCTCCTTCCTACTTCCCCTCCTTCCCTCTTTCTCTCCTTCCTTCCCTCCCCTCCTTCCTTCCTCCTTCCCTTCCCTCCCTTCTTCCTTCCTTTACTTCTTTCTTTCCTTCCTTCCCTCCTTCCTGTCTCCCTCAGGCTGGAAGTACAGCAACCATTTGCAGCCTTGTGAATAAATGACTGGCATGGAAATTCTGACTTAGTCTGTTTCCACCCTGGGCTGGTTTGCCCTACCCTAGGCTAACATATTGGTGCCAGACTTAGTGAAGACGTCTGATTGGCTTTCTCCCTACTGCAGCTCAGAGCTCCAAAGCTCAAGTGATACACCAGCCTTACAGTATCCAGTAGAAGGGATTACAGGTATGTACCATCATGGAGGTAAGCACTAGGAGAACATTTCTTCAAGCTATTTTCCAAACACAGTTGGAGATTATTATGGAAGTCACCATGTAAACTTAACTGTAAGATTGTGTATGTGTAGCCATAGACACACTATGAAATGCACACACAGACACACACATATAAACACATACATATAAATACACACATATATGTATGTACATATGCAAAATTAAGTTTCTTTAGTTTAATGACCACTATACTTTGCAGCTAAGTGGAGAGACCTGGCTTCTCATCCTATCACTAATAACTTTCTTGTGTAAGCACATTTTTTTCTGGATAATTGGCATATGTGGCTGTTTATTTAAGGAGGTATGTGATGGCCTCTGGTGGTACATAAAAAACATCAGAACACACACATACAGTGTATAGGCTATGTGTGTATTTCTCTCCATACATATGTATGTGTATATATCATATATGTGTCTATAAATACATATAGACATACATATGCACACAAAGAGATTCATGCATAAAGAGTTATAGATTGCATAAAAGAGGGTTCCTCGTATAGTATGAAGGAGCAGTAGCAAGAGGTAAAAGAGCGTTTAACTTATAGACAAATTAGTCATTTAATGTTCCTTTATTCCTGGCCCTTGATCTGACTCCAGGCCAGGCAGAGAGGAATCATTCTGGTCAGACGGCTGGAAATTCCACCACATGGAATGGTGTTGGTGGTCTCTCCGCTCAGTTCTGAGGAGGGAGCCCACACAGTGAAAGGCCTTCTCATCCCACTAATGAATGCGCCCACCCACATAGGACCCAGTTCTCTCTCTTCCCCTCCTCCACCATCGCCCTCCCTTCTGAGCACGCTGCCTGCAGCCACCACCACACGCCATACCCATGCCCGCCCAACGATTCATTTCAAGAACATCTCTGAGCCATAAATTATGAGTGTTCCTCTCCAATAATTCAGCCCTCTGGAGATCAGTCCCTGGACAATTCTGAGGGGAGCTAAGTGGCGCCAGTAGGAAATGCTCACCTCAGACAGGAGGGAACGTGCGACTCTGCAGGAAGCCTCAAGCCCTCCCCTTGAGCCCCCGAGAAGTCTCCTCCCTGGAAGGTTGGGTGCTCCAGACCTAGGTTGTTTGTTTTTCCTTGCAGGAATTTTAAGCAAAGCAAAACTGTAGCCTGATTGACAAACAAACAAACAACAGCCCAAAACAAAAACAAACACCCAACATCAACAACCAAGGCTGGAGTTGCCAGGGAAGCTGGGCTGAAGGGTCGCTTTGTGACCAGGGTGGTTTTGGAGCAAGCACCGTGTGGTTTATGAGGAAGTGAAAGTAAGTAGACAGTCACATCCTTATCCTCATTGCTCTGGTGGCACTTGTTGGACCACCCAACTGCCCACCACAAAGATAACAGCAATGGAGGCCTCCTCCTCCTCTCCTCCCAATCCTACTCCCTCAAATGAGGTTAGGGTGAAACAAATAATTGTGTATTGGAATCTAGAGACCTTCCTCCACAGGAGCTGCTCGATGAAGGAAGAGATAATGGGGTCACTGCTGAGTGTCACCCCATTTTCCCAATGCTGTCAAGATACATCTCTTCATCTCGATGCCAGAAAACTCCCAAGACAATTGATTCCCAGAACTAAGCAAACCAACATTAGGTCATAGGATTATAGACTTACGCTAGAAGACACCTTAGAAGTCAGCCAGTCTAAAATTGCATTTTAACAGATGAGGAAACTGAGGCCCAGAGGGGTTAAGCAACTAGCCCAAGCACACACAGGTAGTAAGTGGCAGAGCTGGGACTGGAACTCAAGTCTTCACAAATCCTGTGTTCTTCCTTCTCAACCCCATAGTGCTTCCATCCCTGAGGTCCTTGCAGGGCAGTTGTTTATGCAAATGACCCAAGGGACTCCTGAAAATGAGATCTTGTCCAGTTAGTCACACCTAGTGGTGAATATCTTATGCTGTGAATCCCACCCATGAGATGGGAAGGAGCAAGGGGACAGTAATAAGACAATGACATCTGATATCTTAAACATCTCTTTACCTACATTATCCTGCTTGAGTCTCATGAAACTTCAGGAGGTAAAAACCTTCAGTATCACTCTTCCCACTTTACAGATAATGAAACTAAGGCTTAGGGTAGCTTGCTCACAGCACAAGTAAGGTGAGTCAGAATCAGAATCTGAACGTAAAGTCTCTTGACTCTAATTATGGCATCTTTCTAGCACTTAATAACACACTATCTCTTAAAGTAAATCTTCAAGCTCCAGAGATGGCAAAACTCTTGTCAAGACTCTGCACAGCCCAGTCTGTTAAGAAGGAATTTTTAGAGTCCAATGGGCAGCTGGGTGGCACAGTGGATAAACCCAGTCTGGAGTTCAAATCCAGCCTCAGACACTTACTGGCTGTGTGACCCTGGGCAAGTCACCTAACCCTGTTGGCCTCAGTTTCCTCATCTGTGAAGGAAATGATAAACCATTCTAGTGTCTTTGCCAAGAAAACCCCACATGGGGTCAAAAAGAGTTGGACATGACTGAAATAACTGAACAACAAAAGTCCAACAAGCTCACTTTTTCAGGTGGGGGAAACAAAGGTCCAGAGAGACTAAACAACTTGCCCAAGGTCGCACAGCAAGTTAGTAAAAGTGGCAGGTCTAGAACCTAAGTCTGCCTCCTCTCAATCCATGGCTCTTTTCATCACCACCCTCTTCTGGAGTTCCTTCCTCTTTAATCATTATGGGAGGGGAAGGGGGGAAGGAAGAGGGACTGTCAAAAGGAGCAAAGGAAGAACAGAAGGAATTGGGAGCCTTGTAATTGAAGGGGCTTAGAATAATAAATACATGCAGTTTCTTTTTTTTACATCACTTGCCACTTCCTGGAGATCTGGAACAGATTCTCCATCCTTCTTACTTTCATGATGCTGAAAAAAAGGCACTGATCCTTTGACAGAATTTGGAGTCCTACCATTCCACAAATAAACACATATATCCTTGCTCTAATCCTTTCAAACCTCTTTTTATTTTAAGCCAAAGAAATTAATAAAGAAGGAAAGGGGGGAGCCAGAAGAAAGAGGCTGGAAGTTAGGAGAAACCATGAGGTCCAAGTATCTTCCGCTGCCTCAGAAAGAGAAGTCAAGCTGGATCTGTGCACAGAATCTCCTTCCTCGGGTATGGAATGCCACTGAGAGAGGACCAGGCTGGACCCTGTGTCAGAGTCCCTAAAGAGTCATGACCGACAAGCTACAGAGCATCTATGCGGTGAGCTTTGCTCTCTCTAGCATCGATTCCCTCGAGGGCCAGGAGAGGGCAGCACACAGCTCTATAAACAGAGATGGCAAAGCCAAAAGATGTCTAGTCAAATGACAAGGCATAGACATGCCAAGAACTCGTAGGTTCATGGGATTTGGAACCGAAAGCATCCTTGGAGTTCATAGATCTAGAGCCGAAAGAAACCTCACAGGTCATTAAGTTACAGGATCATAGCTTTAGGGTTCAAAGGGCCCTTAGAGGCCAACTCTCTCATTTCACACAGGCACACAGAGGTTAAGTGACTTACTCAGAGTCTCACAGCTAGTGAGTATCTAAGGCGGGTTTTGAATTCAAAGGCAGGCAGGTCTTCCTTATTCCAAGTCCTGCATACTACTCCACTCTGCCAAGACCCTCATTTTGCAGATAAGGAAACTGGGGACTAGACAGGTTAAGTCACTTGTCCAAGGTCACTCAAGTAGGAAACACCAGAGGTTTGGACCCAGTGCTCAGCCCACCATACAACTCTGCTCGTCTAGACCAGCTCCTTCATTTCACAGAGCAGGAAGGAAATTCCCGTCCTCCCCTCCCCAAGTAGAATATAAGATCCTCGAGGTGAGGGCTTCTTTTCTTTCCTTCCTGTCTTTTTTGTCATTGTGTTCCTAATACTCAAAACAATGCATGTTAGCCTCTTGGCAGACATTAAAAGAAACCGCCCAGGGTAACACAGGAGTAAGCAGCACAGTCAGGATGCAAACCTAGTTTTCCTGACTCCAAATCTAGGACTTCTTCCAGAACAGTAAGTGAAGGGGGTGGGGGAACCCTGGCGTGGTAGTCCCCATAGTTATTCCCATTTATCTAAGAGAGGATGTTTCCTGGCACCAAGGAAGAGCCAGACCAACGGGGTGGGAGAGGAAGAAGGCAAAGGATGAAAGATATTTTTCCACACAAGGGAAATTAGCTTTAGTGGGAAAGGGAGGGATGGAAAGCAGACGGTGGGAATATTGTCGCCCACTTCTCACCCTAGGCAAAAAAAGGCACTGATCCTTTGATAGATCTGGGAGCCCTATGATTCCACAAATAAACACATATATCCTTGCTTTAATCCTTTCAGACTCTTTTTTTTAAATTTTAAGCCAAAGAAGTTAATAAAAGAAGAAAGAGAGAACAAGAAGAAAGAGGCTAGAAATAAGGGGAAACTAGGCAAGGTGGGCACAGTTGATGGAGGACCGAACCTAGCATCAAGAAAACTCCTCTTCCTGAATTCAAATCTGACCTCAGACGCTTGCTAGCAGCGTGACCTTGGCCAAGTCACTTCACCCTGTTTGCCTCAGTTTTCTCATCTGTAAAATGAGCAGGAGAAGGAAACGGCAAATCGCTCCAGTCTCTCTGCCAAGAAAACCCCCCAAGGGGGAAGGGGTCACAAAGAGCCATAAACAACTAAACAACAACAACCACCATCACCAGGGCTCCATTCTTAGCTCCAATTGTTAGAGTTCTAATGAGGAATGGCAAACACATTTTTCCTTATGTCCTACACACAGAACATACAGAGGCATGATGACAGCAGGGAAAGATTCTTTCCAGCTCTGGACCTTTCCCTAAAACCTGGACACGGACATTGGTGGGTTTGGGGATGGGGTGTTGGGAAGAAGGGAGTGCAGAGCAAATTGCTGCTCAAGTCTTGAGCTCTAGCTTCCTCTTCTGGCCAGTGGGGGTAAATACCAACATCACAGAGATATTGTGAAGCAAATTGGCCTCCTTCGCATATGTGCATGGTCCATGTTAGGAAGAGCCCACATAGCTACTAGAAGAATGAGGAAGAGCAGGAAGATGACAAGGTCTTTAGGGTGTGTACAGTCAGAGATGTAGCAGCTCAAGTAGGATGACTAAGATACAGAAAAGGAGGATGACATGAACCACATAGAACTTGGAAGAAAAAGGAGAAATGAAAACACACTCCCACGCGCACACACACACTCCTCTTCAGCAGGGGCAGAACGGCACAATGGTGGTAGTTGGAATGTGCTGAGCCTAAATTGAATACGCTGGTACAGGCAAGGGAAAAGATGAGTGTCGCTGATCTGCTGCAAAGGAGAATATGAACTAAAATGAAAGATGGAGGAAAATAAGAAGTTAGAGCAGGATAGACAAAAAAAGGAAAAAAATAGGATGAGAAAGATAAATAGCGGGGAAAGCAGGAAGCATTACTTTGTATATTTTATCTTTAGCAAGGGCTACAGGAGGTGAAGCAAAAGCAAAGAGAAGAAAACTTAGAGACAGAGTGGTACAATCAAAAGAGCTCTTGGATTTGGCATCGGGCATCTTGGGTTCAAATCCTGACTTCTTCGCTTGCTCCCTGTGTGACCATCGGCAAGTCACTTAACCTCTCTGGGTCTCAGCTTCCTCATCTGAAAAATGAGGGGATTGGATGAGATGGTCTCTGAGGTCTTCTTCAAATCTATAATTCTACTATTTCTGAGAGTGAGGAGACATTGGGAAAACCTCTTTAAAAGAAATGTGTTGGGAACGGCTACTTGGCAAAGAAGGAATAACTTCCCAATTAGAGATTCTTTGGTGAAACCCCTAATTATTATAATTTAATGGTAATGTATCCAAAGGACATACTTGTAGTAACCGAAATTCTGAGAAATGAGGATTTTATGAAAGATCAGAAGGGGAAAAAGATTTACAAGCATTTCTTACACTTACACAGGATTTTGTTCCTGGAAATGGTGTTTGCTATAAGTCATATTTTACTTTTCTATAGAAATAATAAAATATTAGGAGGTTCTACTCCTGACACCCACTTTTTTATAGAAATAATCGTAACTATTTAATCAACGATAAAACTTTCCAAAGTATCTACGAATCAGTAAAACAGGTCAACACAGTAACACAACATAAAATTGTATTTAATGTAAAAATTACTTTGTATGCTGTACAAAGTACAGCATTTTATTTTTATTTTAAAGATGAAAGTAAGGGAGACATGGAGAGTCATGATAACATCAGCAAATTTTCTCTCCATACCTACTTTGACCTCAAGCATAGCAGTTTGGGGAGACTGGGGTTGGGGTAACATAGGGGGCATATACATTTGGGAAAAATATACTCACTCAACTAGGAAGTGAGCAGCATGAGCACATACCAAAACCCAGGTGTTGGCATCCTCGTATCTTGTTTGCCTATGCTGCTGCTGCAACCATGAGAAGCACTGAAAGTTTCCATAGGCAGTCTAATATTAGCACAGATAATGAGTTAATGGATTGTCCAATAGTTTTCCAAGTGCAGCTCCAGTTTTACTGAGAACCAAGATGTTTATGACCAGATACTAAATCCTACAGTTTTGTAACCCAGATCTCATCTGGGGTATAGCTACTGGGAAAATGAATAGCAATCACAAAAGGGGCTTTCCTGCCTTGGGTAGGGCAGGGGGAGGTGTGGACCTGGGATTGAATGAATATAATGTTTTTTTCTATATTATTGTTATTTATATTATTTTTTTATTTTGGTATATAAAACTCTTTTAGCTTAATTCAATTAAAGTGCTAGCAAGTTAATGATCATTTTAATAGATTTAATTGACAACATAAAGAGAAAAAAGGGACTAACCAACAGATGGAGGAACAAACCAAGAGAATGGACTGGTGAACACATAAACCCTGGAGACTGATTTCAGAACATGGCATAACCTGAAAGAGGGGGCTGATCCACTGCATGAATGACAATCAGATGCCCTTGGGATTCTGATTGAGAAGAGAAGGCAGCTTGATTAAATATCTATAGAGAATCCAGGTAATAACAATCATGATGTGTAGAAGGATAGAGCCTATGTCAAAAGAGGTCTTGAGAGAAGTTAGGTATGATTTTAATAGAAGAAACAAGGCTGAATATGAAGAGGGAAATTATGAACTGTACCTAAAAACCTTCCCATCAGTCAATAGAATGGAAAGTACCATAGAAAGGTGGGGGTCTTTTTGCCTGTTGGTTTTAAGAGCACAACGCGGATGTCTCAAAGATATAAGATCAGTATTGGAAGATGAATTACCATGAGGAGGATAAAAGGCCAAATTTATGAATAGAGAAGTCCTCCGGAAGAAATATGAAAGGAACAAGTTATTTAGGAATATTTTTCTACATCTTTTCTGTCTACAATGAGAAGGGAAGTATGGGTATGTGTGGGATTGGGGGGAGGGTGATTAATTATATCCTTGGAAAGAAGTTGAAAACGAACAAAAATGTGACTTATAAGCCAAATAAATAGAATTAATCTATAAGATAGAAGACTGAAGAATGCTTACTTAGATACTTATTTAGATAACCATGGCAAAGGATCTTAGAGATACAGGGGTGAGGAACGTGCGGCTTTGAAGCCACATGTGGCCTTCTAGGTCCTTGAGTATAGCCTTTTGACAGATTCCAAGTTTTTTTTTCTATTTTATTTTTTTAATTATTTTTTTAAATTTATTTTTGACATGTTTGGTTTTCAGCATTGATTTTCACAGGCGTTTGAATTACA
>JAQQSZ010009337.1:0-12801 GCA_028646595.1 Phalanger gymnotis
CACTTTGTGGGTTCTGCAGTTCTAGAATTGGTTCAGAGCCATTTTTTTATAGGTTTTTGGAGGGACTTGGTGGGGAGCTCACGCCAGTTACTGCTTTCCAGTCGCCATCTTGGCTCTGCCCCCCCTTCTCCCTCTTTTAAAGCAACTTTACATCCTTGGATAGGTTGTCTTTTAATGACTCAAGCATTAATTCATGATGACTATTCATGATCTTAATTTAGCCAAAAATCAAGTTAAAATTTTATTTTCCTAAAGCTAAAAAAAGAACTTACCTAGAAGACGATACCAAAGTATACTCAAAACACATTCCTAATTCTTAGTTCCCTTTGACCAATGCTTACACTAACCATAATATAGCATGGCAGAGTAGGACAAGTGCTGACTATAGAGTCAGAGGTCTAGAGTCCAAATCCTCACTCTGCCTTACTATCTCACTTACACTTTTGAATACTCACACTTACTATCTTACTTACCTGAAGCAAGTCACTTTCCTCTGTGGGCCTCAGTTTTCTCATCTATAAATTGAGAGCCAAGGGGGCAAGCTAGTTGGTCTCTGAGCTCTTTTATAGCTCTAAAGCTATGATCCTATGAATGATGAACAGTTGAATGAAGTTGAAGTAGCTATCTGGAAATCATATTGAAAAGTTATCCTACAATTTTTAGAGAACTACAAGGCAAAAAAATACCAAGAAATTGTCATTAATCCTCTTAAGTCTGATAAATATAAGATGCAATATGTAACTCAAAAAAAAAACTTCTTGGATTCCCATTTGAATAATGAGCTCAAGAAACCTCAACAACAATGAAAAAAGCAATATCAGGAAAAGTAGAATCCCACATACGGCCTGACTATTGTTGGATGCTGACAACGGATATTCCATGGGCAAAATCCAATAAGACAACCAATAAGAAACATGTTAAGAAAGTTAAATGATTAAAATATGTTAGGTAGAAAATAATTTTAACATAAAACTATGATTCCAATGACGTGGTTAGTGATTTACAAAAACTGAACCAAATTTGAACAAATACACAAAAAACCCTACAAGTCTCACCTATTTTATGGATAGAGAGGGTGTAGGGTGTTCAGGGAAGACTCATACCTCTGGTATGAAGGCTTCTGAGCACTTCTCAGGGCTGCTTTCCACCTTTGGTGTTCATCTGATTCACCTGACTCTTACCTGTGCCTCCAAGAAACTGTAGCATGTGCGGCAGTGACACCGGTATACCATTTCAGCAGACAGGCTAAGGGTAAACCAAGGGGTCTCAAAGAGCCCTTCGTTAAGTTGGGGGGGGGGGTTGTCTACCCCAAGCACATGGAGACTTCCTCCAGAAGAATGAGAGGATAAGAACAATTTGTTCCAACGACCATGAAGATGGCTGAAGAAAGCACTGTCAAGCATTCAGAGCTTAGTTAGACAACAAAGACATCAAAGTCAACCATGGCATCCTAAGCCATCACCAGTTATCTTGACTTTTGTCTTGCCACTGGACTGTGATGAATCTAGGAGAGTGAAGCCAATGACTTTATACAACTCTACCTCACTTAAATCCAATTTATGTGTAAGTCATACCATTTTACACCTACCTCAATGTCTTATGGCAATATGCAAGTAATGAAGCAGCAGCAATAGATATAATGGGAGTTATAGTCACAACTCTGTACACAGGCAGCCCAGGCCATAAAGTCATCTTATTATTGGACTGAAGCATCAGTGGGATTCAGTATCCCCCTGGGTGTCTGAGCAGTCTTTTTCGAGGACCACACTACTCACTTCCTGGCATGAGGAAGGAGCTAGAAAAGGTGCCCTAAAAATTGTCAGCTTTACTCATCCCTGGCCTGCTTATCATGGTAGGTGGGGATCCCACCCTGCAGCCAAAACACAAAAAAAAATTTACAAAAACTTTTGCAAAGATGATTCTACCCACCATCGGCATATGAAATGTGCATGCACTTATGGACAACAAGAAATCAGTAGACCTGAAAGACGAACAGCTCTTGTCGCAAGAGAATCAGCAGGTATCCCATCCAAATAACAGCCCTAAATGAAATAAGTCTGGCAAAAGAAGGCCAGCTTACTAAAGCTAGAGCTAGATGTTTTTCTGGAGTGGTCACTGTGATAACAAGCACCATGAAGCTGATGTAAGTTTCATCATAAAATCTAATTTAATCAACAAGCTTGTATGCCTCCCAAAAGAAGTGAACAATAATCTCATGACAATGTAATTGCCACTTGCAGCAAAGTGTCATGCCACTAGTGGTGGGATTCAGCCAGTTAACACCAGTCAGGTAGAACTGGTACCTGATTTTAGGTTGAGTTCTGGGAACCAGTTATTAGCGGGAGAGCATGGGGTGAGGGATCATGGGGGGGGGGCTGCCATGTGAGCACCTTGGCTCGGTTCCATGGAGAACCAGTTGTTAATTCGTTTGAATCCCACCACTTCATGCCACCATAATCAGTGTATATGCCCCCACCAGAACAACCCCCAATGAGGTCAAAGAAAAGTTTTATGAAGACCTTGAGATCCTCATCATTAATGTGCTGAAAGAGGACAAACTTGTAATTCTGAGTGATTTTAACTCCAGAGTAGAGACATGGACTATCAGACATGGATGGCAGAGAGTCCTTGGGAGTAATGGAGTCAGAAACAGCAACAACAATGGTCACTTACTACTCAAGACTTGTGCATCTCATGACCTCATCACCGATGTTTTCCATTTTCTTAAATGCAATAAATTTGTGGGTGTATCTCACAGAAAACATTGACATTTAATAGACTATGTCATCGTAAAGAGTAGAGACAGGCAAGATATAAGAATGATAAAGATGATGTGTGGCACAGAGTGCTAGATTGATCATAGACTTATCCTCTCCAAGTTAAATGCTTGGATTCAACTAAAGCAATGGCCCCAAGGTAAGAAAACTACCATGTCAACAGATGTCAACAGATTAGTGCACTTCTACAAGCATGAAAAATTCATTCCTAATTTGGAGGGAAAGCTAGGCCAACATATGGTTGGCAACAGTGGATCAGAAAAGAAGGGGACAGCTTTCAGAAATTTGGTGTATAGCATTGCATTTACTCATCTGGGCCAAAACACTTGCAAACATCAAGATTGGTTTGATGAACAAGATGGAGAAATTCAGAAGCTGCTAAATGAAAACCAGAAACTTCATAGGGTTTGCTAGCAAGATAGTTCATCCATCTCTAAGAAGGCAGAACTCCATCAAAAGCAAAGTGCAAGTGAAGCTTAGAGAGATGTAGCATTCTTGGCTCAGTAAGAAGGCAGATGAAATTCAGTTTTATGCTGATAGTAATAATCCAAAGTACTTTTATGATGCTCTAAACTCTCTTTGTAGGCCAAAGACCTATGGTGCATCTCAACTACTCAGTGCTGATGGATTGATTAATGATAAGGACACGATTCTGGACAGATGGACTGAACATTTCCATAATGTTCTCAATAGACCATCATCAATCAATGCTGAAGCTATTGACTGTGTATCTCAAGTTGAAGTCAATCCCTCTCTAATTGAACTGAAGAAGAGGTTTTGAATGCCATTAGTCTCCTCTCATGTGGCAAAATGCCTGGGTCCACTATTCATACAAAAACTGAAATTTTCTGGGTTATAT
The DNA here is from genome assembly GCA_028646595.1 of Phalanger gymnotis. NCBI lineage: Eukaryota > Metazoa > Chordata > Mammalia > Diprotodontia > Phalangeridae > Phalanger > Phalanger gymnotis. The sequence continues at coordinate 3,637 of JAQQSZ010009337.1, forward strand.
TGGCAAGAGGAGGTTATCCCCAGGAGTCTAAGGATGCTTCCATTGTCCATCTCTATAAAAGAAAGGAAAATAAGTTGTCCTGTGACAATCACAAGGGAATCACTCTTTTAGTCATTGCTGGCAAGTTTCTTGCCTGAGTCCTCCTTAATAAGCTGATCCATCCCCTGGAAGATGGTCATCCACCCAAGAGCCAATGGGGCATCAGAAAAGGCCAAGGAATGGTCAATATGATGTTTGCTGCTTGATAACTCCAGGAGAAATGCCAAGAGCAAAGCAGAGGTCCATAAACAATGTCTGTTGGTCTAATGAAGGCTTTTGACACTGTCAGTAGTGAGGGCTAGTGGAAAATTATGGCAAAATTTGATTGTCCAGAGAAGTTCACAAGTATTGTTCATCAGTTTCGTGATGACATGCTTGTGCAAATTTTGAATAATGGATCATGCTCTCACACTTTCCTAGTCACCAATGGAGTGAAGTAAGGCTGTGTGCTTGCTCCCATGCTTTGTAAGTGTGGTGTTTTCAGTGATGTTGTTAGACACCTGTAATGAGGATGAAAAAAGCGTTAAGGTCAGCTACCAGACTGATGGTAAATTATTTCCCCGAAAAGGCTACAATCCAAGACTAAAATAGAGGGAGAGTTGGTGCATGACTTCGTGTTCATACTCAATGTTTTATGCACTCAGTGCAGCCTCTGAGGCTGGGATGCAACAGAGCATGGATCTAATCTCTGCCACTTATGCTAATTTTGGCCTGAAAACTAATACCAAAAAAACAGAGGTTCTCCACAAGCCAGCACCACACCATTCATACTTGGGATCATTGGTTATAGCAAATGGAGAAACTGAATTCTGTGGATAAATTTCTTTACCTTGACAGTATATTCTTTCCAGGGATGTACACATAGATGATGAGGTTGACATACACATTGCCAGAGCTAGCTGAGTGTTTGGGAGGCTCTGAAGTAAAGTGTGGGAGAAAAGAGGCTACTTACCAAATTGAAGTTGTACAGAGCTGTTGTGCTGACCTCATTGTTGTATGCCTATGAAACCTGGACAGTCTACCAGTGCCATGCCAGGAAATTGAATCTATTCCATTTGAATTTGAATTGTCTCAGGAAGATTGTGAAGATCACCTGGCAAGATAAAGTACTGAACAGTGAGGTCCTTTCTCGAGCTGAACTGCCAAGCATTCAAACTCTACTGCAGAAAGCACAACTCTAATGGGCTGACCATGATCTTCTAATGCCAAACATAAGTTTGCCTAAAAGACTATCTTACAGAGAACTCACACAAGGTGAGTATTCACGGGTAGGTCAGAAGAAGTGATACAAAGACACTCTCAAGGTCTCTCTGAAGAACTTTGGAATTGACTGTGAGACATGGGAGACATTGGTACAAGACCACCTAGCATGGCATGCCCATATCAAAGAAGGCACTGTGCTCTGCGAGCTGAGCAAAATAGAATTTCAGTAGCTCAAAAGAAACATGAGATGCACAAATTTGGAGACATCTCCATTCCAAATGTTCATGTGGACTATTTGTGCCTGACATGTGGTAGAGCCTTCTGAGCTCATAATGGTCTGATCAGCCATAATTGGACACACTATACCTTGACTCCAACATAGTGATGTCATTTTGGTCCTCTTCAAGAATGAAGGACAACCAACCAACCATCCATTTTATGGATGGGACAAAAACCCCTCATTGTTATCATTCAGTGCAAACTAAGAACAATAGGGCTTCCAGAGAAGCATGAAGGAATAAAAAACCTATATACCATCCTTGAAGACATCACAAAGGAAAATCATCTAGAAGTATTGGAAACAGAGAGCAAAGTTTGGATAGATAGAATCCATAGAACACAGAGAACAATTCTAACTTTAACTCATCAAGAATGTCATGGTCAAACTGCAGAATTTCAACATCAAATAAATATTCCAGGTAGTTAAGAAAAAGAATGTCACTTATAAGCATCAGGAATCGAGAAGTCATTGAAACGTGATATCCAAAAAAGAAAAGGAAATCAGTTTATCCATCAAAAATATGCTGCAAAGCTCAGCTTGGTCATCACTAGAAAATTATGGACCTTCAACAAAAGGGAGGACTTTGAGACGTTCCTTCAAGTGGTTCAATGGAAAGAGGGGTGAATTTGAAGTCACAGGACTTGAGTCCAACCCCAGCTCAGATAATTCCTACCTGTTTGACCTTGAAGAAGTTACTTAAATTCTCTAGACCTCAGTTTCTGCATATGTAAAATAAGGCTTCTACAACAGATGAATACTAAGGTCCCTTCCAGCTTTGGAGCTGTGATCTACAGTGGAATAGATTAGGGACACAAGACACATAGTAAATGACTATAGATAGATATCCAGTTTTTGATAAATCCCAAAACCCCACCTCTTGAGACAATAACTCCTCATTCGACAAAAACTGCTGAGAAAACTAGAAAACAGTATGGTAGAAACAACGTACCGAGATAAGGTCAAAATGGGTACATTATCAAGACATAAAGGGTAATATCATAAGCAAATTAGGAAAACATGGAATAGTTTCCTTGTCAGATCTATGGAGAAGGGAAGAATTTATGACCAAACAAGAGATAGAAAACATTAAAAAGTGTAAAATGGATCTATGTTCCTATGAAACCTGATGTAAACAGAGCATTTAATATGCATGGATTCAATTATCCTAATCTCTCTGCTGACCTCCAGCCTCACATTTTCAGCTGCATATTGGACATCTAGAATTGGATTTCCTATAAGCAAATTAAACTCAAAATGTGCAAAACTCTAAAAACTCTTCTTCCTAATTTTCCCCTGTTGAGGGCACTATTATCCTCTTAGTCACCCAGGCTCATAATCTGCGTTACCCTGGACTCCTCTCTCTCACCCCTCATATCCAATCTGTTGTCAAGCCTGTCAATTTTATCTTGCTAACATCTCCCACATACATCCCTTTCCCTCCCTGATACTTGTCACCACCAGTCCCTTACCACTTCATACCTAGACTGTTTTAATAGCTTGCTGGTTGGTGCCTCAGCCTCAGCCACAAGCCTTTACACACTCCAATCTGTCCTCCATTTGGCTGTCACTTGTCTTCCTAACGTGTAGCTCTGATCTTGTCCTTCTCTTACTCAGCAAACACCAGTGGCTCCCTATCACCTCCAAGATCAAATATAAAATCTATTGTTTGGTATTCAAGGTCTTTCCTACCTTTATAATCTTCTTACACCTTACCAGCACCCCCCAATACACTCTGTGATCCAGTGACAACAGCCTCCTTGCTTTTCCTCTATGAGCCTCAGTTTCCTCATCTGTAAAATGAGCTGGAGAAGGAAATAGCAAACCACTTCAGTATATCTGCCAAGAAAACTCCAAATTGGGTTACAAAGAGTCAGAAACAACTGAAAACAAGAGAACAACAAAGCTCTCCCTTGTCATCATACCTCTTGGCTTCCCTAGCTTCCTTCAACTACCTGCGAAAATCCCACCTTCTCTAGGAAGGCTTTCCAGATCCCTCTTATTTCTAGAACCTTCCTTCTGTTGATTATTTCCAACTTATGCCATAAGTAACTTGTTTATACATAATTAAATATTGCCTTCCTGGGGAGAACTTTGAGAGCATACACTGTCTTTTGCCTTTTATTTTTGGTATCCTCAGCGTTTAGGACAATGCCTGGAACATAGTAGGTGCTTAATGAATGTTTATTGACTGTCTAAACTTCATGAAACAAAGGAAACATTAAAAAAATGAGTATGCTCAGTTAGCAAGAAAAGATTAAACAGTGAAATAATCACTTCCATACTTCTAGGGTAAAATAAGACTATTGGTTTGGAGTAGGGGCAGTAAACTCTTACATTCTTTAAGGCCATTGAGCCAATCAAGAAAGAGTCTCTATGGACAAACTTCAAACAAGATAAAAATAAGGAGAGAATGAATAGAAGTGAATTAATATATCACCACCTAGAATCATGATTCCCTCACTATCTAATCGATATTTTGTAGGAAGGGAAAACACAGAGGAAGAGCTTCTGGGATAGAAGCAGGCAAAGAAGAGACAAGGAGCATTCAGAGGATCACTTTTGCCTGCCCTGCTCTCAAGAGAGGCAGTGGATGCTTTTTCTAGTTGCTTGCCCTGGTTCACGGCTTTGGGGAAAAAAGGGAAAAAGCAATGGGGAGCAGGCTCTGGAAAGGAAGTAGGTGTTAGGTCCCACCCATGTGTTTTTTTGCCTTTCTCTTCCCCTTCTCTAAGCAGAGATTTGAGACCAGAGCCCTGAATGTTGGTTTTCCTGACACAAGAGAAGACGGTTGCCAGGACAGTTGAGTACCAAGAGTGTCAGAGAGGTGGTGGCCAAGGTCTACATGACCTCAGCCACATATTCCTGTAATTCTGACCTGGTCTTCTTGATCATACATATGCCCAATAGGGCTACCACTGACTTAAAGAATATGTATAATTTAATGACTTTTCCAGTATAGTTCCAAATTGTTTTCCAGAATGGCTGGACCAAATCACAGCTTCACCCATAGTAGAAAAGATTTCCTGGGTAGCATGACCTTTGAATTCAAATTTCTAGCCAGACAAAGATGATTTCTTGGGTAGCATCAACTTCAGCAATTGCATTACATCTAACCCCATGTCCAAAATTTCAGATATTTGGCCTTACATTGAAAAAAGGGGTATTTCCAGAGCAATATATGCCCCTTGAAAAGAAAAGATCATGTGGCTCCTGGTACTTATAAGAGACTAGATTCACAATGCGGAGAGGTAGCAAGTGATCTGGATCTTACTGTCTGATGTTAGTTTGAATTATTCGGATGGTATGATTTTGATAGAATAGGATCTACCTGTATAGCAGACCTAATGCTTCCCTCTGGGGAAAGTCGAAGACTTCAGAGTAGTACAATAAAGCTGAATGGCTGTATGGGTCTCTGTGAGGCCAAAGAAGGACACACCAGAATGTTGGAGTGTCATCTTTGTCAGCAACCTCAACCTGTATTAACCTTCCAAGGAAAACCACTGGGTAGTTCTATCATTCTGTAAAGGGCTGTATGCATCACCACAAAAATTGTGGCACTCATTAGAATGTAGGTGAACTTACCCCAATGGCAACCAAAAAAGTGTTTTCCTTCCAAGTAGAATCCAAGCTATAGGGTGGTACTGAATCTGGAGGACTACAGGCCTCTGGTAAAAGATGGACTCTCCAGAGGGAGAGGAGGACTATATTGATTGTTTATGGATTATTGAGAGTCTTTTATGTTTTGTCTGCATTAATTTGTAGGCACCCACAAATCCTTTACATTTTTTGTATTTCTGTGAAACATAATAAAGTCTGTCCTATACCTAGTGAATGCTCTGTTACCTCAAATGTTTATATGGACTCTCAGGAACTTTTTAAGTTCTCTGTAAGGAACTAGGCCCCAGCTATATTTAGTGATCTTCATCGCAAATTCTGAATGGGGACACTAGTGGCTAAAGATTTGTGGGTCAGCCCCCAAAATTGAAATCTATCCTCCAGGAGGCACTGGGGAGCATTCCCATACTTCAAAGGAAGATACAAAGTCCCACAAAAAAAGTTCATTACCCTATAAGCTCATTAAACTGATCAAAGAATTGCCTTGACCAGATTTAGAGCTGAAAAAAACCTTTGAGCTCTACTGACAGCCCTTTCATTTTACAGATGACGAAATTGTGATCCAGAGGGTTTAAATAAGTGACTTGTCCAGGGTAACTAATAAGCATATGAGGCAGAATTCAAACCCAGGTCCTCCTGCCTTCAAATCCAGTGTTCAATCCACTACGCCATCCTGCCTGTCCCTATAGACTTGTCTTTATATATCTGAAGTGGTGTAATATGGAAGAGGGGCTTGGACTTTGAATAGAAAAGCCCACCTGCACAGATGATCATCATACAGCTACAGCTTTTGGGGAATTTGGAGCACAGGCCTTACAATCCAGGAACGCAAGGCTAGCAACAATGACAACAGGCTATGAAACAATTTACAAAAAAAAGCTTATTACAATAAGCTAGATGTCTATATACTATTCTAATAAGGCATTTCTTCTACTTAAAAGCATCTCATGCAAAGAGTGTACCAGAACTTGTTTACAAAATAACTTTTGGGAGAGGGGGTTCCTTTCATCAACTTAAGTAGTTTCTGGAAGAAGCAAGCTCAAGCACCCAACTGAGGAGACAAGGAGCTTCCTGGAGACCCATTCTACCTACAACTTACTCTCCAGGATCTCCAGGGGACATTTCTTAGAAGAAACAGAGCTTCTCAGAGAGCCGTTTGAGCAACAATTCAAGGCAACTTTCCTTACAAGGTTTTTGGATCAGAAATTTCGTCTACAATCTACTTTCATTTCTCCATGAGGATTTGTTCTTTTTTCCTCCAGTGTTATTGATGTCTGAGTGAGGGATTGTTTTCCACTGGTTTATGAAGGGATAAGAATGATTTTGTTCCTTGTGTTTTCCTGTTGCATCTTGTGAGTATGGCTCAATAAAATGTCTTATTTCTATTTCTGTTTGACTGGCTTGTGAGTACAGTTTGCACTGGATAATGGTTCAAGCCAAGAATATATTTTCATTTTAAACATTTAACCTGAGTATAGCATAGGTGGAAATTCTCACTGCACAATGAAGACTCAAAACAACTTTACACCAATCCCCTCTCCTTGTGGGTGCTTCATCCAACCCATGTTCTACTTTCCTATCTCTCTTTTTCACCTTCTACCCTATTCCCCCAAAGCATAATTTCTTTCACCCCCTTCCTGCTTCTAACAGATTCTGTCTTCATCAGAGTGCTATGATATGGAAGATGTGGGGGAATACTGACTCTACATGGTTTAGGAGTCTCTGACCTATTAGCAGACCCAAATCCTTCCTCTGGCTCCCACAGCTAGATTTTAGCTAGAGGGGTTCTTCTAGCCCAAACTCCCAGGATTAAAGCACAGAGTAGCAAATGGGAATACCTTCCCCAAAATATTTAATGACTTCCCACTCATTACTTCTTAACTATGATTGAGAGAAAAAGGATATTCACTGGCCTGGATCCCCTTAGCTGAGAAGTCTGGTAGCCTTCGGATCATTAGAAAAAGTTATATTGTTAACAACACTAGAACATAAGATAGAAATTTTGCTTTCCTTAACCTCTTGAGACGAAAAGAGAAAAATAGCAACTTGATTTGGGAAAATTCCATACATCTCATATCCAGAGCAGAAAGAGATCATTGTAAATGTTCTAAGCGGCAGAAAAGGTGTTAGGATATTAAACGCTTGTTCCTGTAGAATCTTCCTTCTATTTTCATTTGACGAAAACTTCTATATGTCCATCCACAAAAGCCCTGTACTAATGTATCATCACAACATGGAAGTGACCCTATGTATTCAAAGGCTATACCAGTAATACCAGCTCTAACAGGGTAAAATTTTGAAATGACATTCCACCCTGGTGAAGGTTGGTGGGGGTCCAAAAGATACTTGAGGAATTATGTCATCCATAGCCTGAATGAAGCTTTTGTCCTGCTTTTTGCAAAACTCTGAAATACCAGGGTGTCAATCAAATAGCAAGGGAGGGCAATGTATAGCCTATCCACCAATCCACTAGATGTTGCTCCATTGCAGCTACTACTAGCCATGGGAGGAGAAAGAGGTCAAAGAAAGGCTTCTCTAACACACAAGCAAGAGATTTCTTCCTGGACTTCTGGGAGCCAAGATGACAAAGCAGTAATTGCCATAATTCTCCCATATTCACCTCCATACAACCATAAAATAGCACCTCAAAATAAATCCTGGAACAGCAGAACCAGGAAAAAGATGGAGTGAAACAGTCTTTGAGCCAAAGAAACTTGGAAGATTGGCAAGAAAAATCTATCTCCCTCAGGTAAAAGAGGAGCATATTCCCTGTCAGGAAGCATCCAGGAAATCCAGGAGTAAGCCCCATCTCAGCAAACCAGCGGGTAATCCTGAGCCCCAGTGTGGAGGAGCAGGCAAACACCAACACCAGGATCCCCCACATGCCTCAGCATAGCCAGGGGAATGGGCAGACTCCAGCTCTGAGGACTCCCATGTGCTTCAGCACAGCCCTGGGCGAACATGCAACCTGCAGCAGCCAGATCACCACATGATTCAGTGTAGTTCTGGGAAACAAAGAAACACCCCCAGTGGCCTTAGCACATGCCAGACTCCACCACCAGGACCCTGGCTTAGCACTAGGTAAACTGTCAGACCCTTATGGCTTCCAGCAGCACTAGCCACCCCCACCCTTCCCCCTCAGTGCAGCACCAGACATGAAGGTCCCCCTTGAGCCACAGGGGAACATCAGTGTGGCAGCAGGTAAACACACAGGGCCTGCAGTCCCTTGCACAACAAGCCTGAGATAGTGCCGCTTCCACCCTGGGAGGAGAGCTCAAATATAAAAGAAAGGAAAAAGGTCAAAAAAGATGAGCAAAAAAACAAAACATAATGATAATTTGACTATAGAAAGTTATTGTGTTAACAGAGAAGGCCAAGATACAAACTCAGAAGAGGACAACAATGTCAAAACAACTATGGGCAAAAGCTCAAAGAAAAATGGGGAGTGGTCTCAAGCCCAGGAAGAACTCATGGAAGAGCTGAAAAAGAAGCTTAAAAATTATGTAAAAGAGGTAGAAGACAAATTGGGAAAAGATATGAGAGTGATGCAAGATAATTATGAAAAAGAGTCAACAGCTTGGATAAAGAAAACAATTGCTTAAAAAGTAGAATTAGCCAAATGGAAAAGGAGATACAAAAATCCACCAAAGAAAACAACTCCTTAAAAATTACAATTGGCCAAATGGAAAAGGAAGTACAAGAGCTAACTGAGGAAAACATCTCCTTAAAAATGAGAATGGGGGGGGGGAGGGACGGAGCCAAGATGGCGGCTGGAAAGCAGGGACTGGTGTGAGCTCCCCACCAAGTCCCTCCAAAAACCTATAAAAAATGGCTCTGAACCAATTCTAGAACTGCAGAACCCACAAAGTGGCAGAGGGAAGCAGGGCTCCAGCCCAGGACAGCCTGGATGGTCTCTGGGTAAGGTCTATCCTGCATGGAGTTGGGAGCTGAGGGGAGCAGAGCTTCATGGAGTCTCCTCCCAGAGTGCGCGCGCGCAGACGGCCCAGACCAGGAGGCGAGCAGAGAGTGCC
>JAQQSZ010009338.1:0-12801 GCA_028646595.1 Phalanger gymnotis
AGTTCTGTTCGGGACAGACCTTACCCCGAGACCATCCAGGCAGACCTGGGCTGGAGTCCTGCTTCCCTCTGCCCCTTTGTGGGTTCTGTAGTTCTAGAATTGGTTCAGAGCCATTTTTTCATAGGTTTTTGGAGGGACTTGGTGGGGAGCTCACGCCAGTTACTGCTTTCCAGTCGCCATCTTGGCTCCGCCCCCCGGGTATGCATATTTTTACAGCCCTTTGGGCCCAACTGTTATTCTTTTATAACACATACACCTACGTGGGTTGGGCCATTTCCCACTCTATGCATATGACTTCCGATTGGCTAAGAGAATACTGAAACATGATGTTATATACCTTCATGTCTGGAGAAGGGCCATCTTCAGATGATGGTTAGAGGACTTTAGAAGAGGTAGTCAGGAGACAGAAGTGCAGACTTTTGAATGGCAGACAGGAAATCTCTCTATAGTTTCAAACATATGGACAGCAAGCCTCCAACCTGTCCCTTGACTTTGAGCATTTGGGACCCAAGAGAATGATAAGGGGAACTCATCCTTGGTGAGATTTTTCTCCTTGGTTGAATTGAGGTATTTTTATCTTGCTCCCAAGTCAAAATGTTGATTTACTTTCGTGTATTCTTTGGTCTACTCTAATCTACATAGTGCCCCTTATTTCTTTTTACTGATTACTTTGATAAAGAGATATGTTAGCTATTCATGATGGTCTTTTTGTGTAACCAGAAATTGGTAAGAGAGAGCTTAACTGGTGACAGTAAGCTCTAAGTAAGTTAATCCTCCTCATGAGAGCAAGCAGAGAAAATGGTATTTATCCTGTGCTTCAAAGAATTGTACCCCCAAATTACCAATGTTTGAAGTGTGTTGGATAAATATAATTCTAGATGAGGCTCCCTCTTGGAGAGAGAAAAGAGGAGTAAACATCCAGCCACTGCCCTCATCCTACTCCTTACAAAAGTAGAAATCATAGTTTCCCTTAGGTGTGGATCAGATCCCAGACCAAATCAATACACTTCATACATGAATAAAGACATCTTTGTATTAAATGGCTTCCTACACATATATTTTATATTTCTTTCTGTATTGTACTTGCTACTCTATAATATTTGGAAGTTCATACCAGAAGAGACATTGTAGGCAGACATCTTTCTCTCCTCTTTTCAGCTTAAAGTATTTTTTGATCGGATGCACAAGACTCAAGTAAAATGTATACATATACATGTATACATATACATACATATATATGCACACACATATATGTGTATATATGTGTGTGTATGCATGCATATATAAAACCAGTATTCACTAAGTATAATCTCTCCTTGACTAAACATCTATACTTTGAGCCGTAGTTCAGAAAACAAGATTCCATTCTTAAACTTTTTTTCAAGAAGTTTTGGGGTGTTTTATTGGTAGTAAGGGTCTTGTCATCTGTTAGTATATAAAGGATAGTGAGCTTGTGGTGTATTATTCTAGCCACACAATTGTGTCTTTCTAGGTATCCAGTAGAAGCTTAATTTTTTGTAAGTTACAGTGATATGTTGTACAATTTCCACCACTTGATTGCAAGGTTCAGCAATCAATAATCCCAGGCTCCATAAAGGTAATCTTTCTGTAATTTCTTGTGGCGATGATCTTTATTATATCATTATCATAACCCTTTAACCTCTCTGGATAGATTGGTATGACTCAGCCATTTGTTCACCCTGACTTTGTTGATAAATTATTGGATGAGTTCCTGTGGATGTTGTTCATGGAACATCTTTTGATTCCACTCTTGGATCAAATGGCAGAATATGTGTAATATGCCTTACAGATCTTAAAGCATTCCATAAATGTTAGCTATAATAATAATTGTTATTATTGTCAAGCTGCACAGGATGGACAAGTATGGGTAAATTGTGATTTGTATTATTGGAAGGACCTCCCAAATTGATGACATTGAAGATTCTTATGTTGAACACTAATAATAGCATCACTGCTATATGGCTATGTAATAGCAATTTAGATTTAAAGATCTTTCCCACCCATTAATAGGACATGTGACCTGCTTACATCACAGAAAGCCTAAGTTATATGTGGTGGGAGGAGCTTCCTGACAGGAAAAGGAAGTTATGTTACAGGAAATGCTGAGAGAGAGAGAGAGCAGTTATGGGTGCTAACAGCCTCTAACGGCTGCTAATGGCTGCTCTCGTGGTGGTTAGAACTGAACAGGCTGACTTAGCTGTACTGTGAGTTTGTTTTGGGAAAGACCCCAGAAGGAGGTCAGAGAGGTTTTGTGATGGTGAGGCTCTAGGCTGTGATATAGTGTTTTAAGTTCCTTGCTGTTATGATAAAGTGGGATGATTGGCTGTGGGAGCTGAACATTTAGTTATGGGATGTGATTCTCTCATGTCTGAATAAATGTTATAGTTCTTTTACCTTCTATATGGAGTGTCTCTCATACTTTGCGATACAGAACTACATAGGCATATTCATGATTATTGTTGATGTTGTGTTCATTGCCTTACTGATACAGGCTACTACTACTACTATTACTACTAATGATGATGATGTCATTTCATAAGTTCTGGTCAGAGATAAAGACTTTTTGGCACATTATTAAATCTAGCAGTGTATGCTTTTTTATTACTTTATTATTACTTTATGAACTGAAGTCTGTTTATTCTAAAAGTTTTCATGTGAATTTTGACTTCTTTATTCTGTGAACTGAGACTATCTCTTAATCTTAATCCTCTTTTCTAAAAAGGAAGTGTTACTCCTTCTACAGCTGCCTTGGGATGAGTCGTGCGTCTCTTTAGTGTTGTATCAGTTTTTGTTTGGATGTCTTCTAAATCCATTCCAAAAGTATACCTTAAGACTAGAATTGTGTTAGAATTAATTGCCCAAAATATATTCTCTCTATTAAGCTTTGGCTTTAGGATGCCAGTCATAGCCCTAACATGCACAGCATTAGACTTTTTCCTTCATAGCCTTAGCTCAGTGAGTCTTCCCTAGAGAAGAACAAGGTACTTGTAACTATTTCTTTCATCCATTTGTTCAATTTGGCCTTTGGATTATTCAAACTCCAAGCCTTCATTTCTCTTCTTGGTGCAAATTAATTTTACACTATTTTAATATTATTGGAAAAAGTTTGCATGAGATAAAATAGCTGATCAAAGTGCTTTTTAGTGGAGTTACATAACTCAAAGTCATACGTGTGTAATAAATGATTAATATAATGTTTTGGTACAAGTCTCTCCTTGATTTGAAAGCCAGATATAATTCTAGTTGGGAATGATGATAATGAATTTAAGGGAAGATAATTTAAGTCCACTGTAGGGGCAATTTAAATATTATAGGGCTTTGGGGTGGCTTTTTCAGTAGTCACAGAATTAATAATGAGTTGCTCTTTACATGCCCAAGATCTTTTTTGCTCCCAAACCAATATATTGTTTTGTTTTAAGTGTTTATAAGTCTAATAATAGTGGCTATATAATGCTAAGGTTTGCAAAGTGCTTTACAAATCTTAACTCATTTTATCCTTATAACAACCCTGGAAGGTAGGTGTCATTATCATATGTAGGTTAGTGAGGTTATGTAGAACTTTAAAAGCTAAACAGAGTGTTTCATTTTTGTATTTAAATCCTAGAAGTAATAGTAATCTACTGCAAAGAAAGCAATGTCAGGAAAACCCGAGGAAGAAAGAGTATCCAGGAGGAAAGGATAGTCAGCAGTGTCCAATGCTTTAGAGAGGTATCAAGGAAGATGAGGACTGAGAAAAGGCCAGAGATTTGGAAATGAAGAAATCATTGTTGGGTTCTGTTAATCCAACTGAGACTGCTAACTTGATTTACATTTTTAAAAAATATATTTTTTATTTCTTTTCTCAATCACACGTTAAAACAATTTCGACATTTTTAAAAAAAGTTTTGAGTTCCAAGTTTTATCTTTCCCTTCCCTTGCCACCAGGCACCCAGCCTCTGATCAATTTACATTTGCTACAATATCTTGGGAAGCAAGGGCTCTGACATTTTCATCTTTGCATCCCAGGGACCTAGCCTAGCCCACTGTAGGTGGTGAGTAGTTATTGGATTGGCTTGAATTCATACAGATGTCTCATCTCTCCTGCTAAACTGTAGGCTCTTTCAGAGGAGAGGCCCTAGGGCCTTCAGTGTTATATTCCCCACTGTGCCTAACACAGTGCCTTCATGTGCCTATAGTGTCCTCCATAAACATTTCTTGAATGTCTGAGTCTCAGGAGGCTGCCTGGGGGACCAGAAATAACTTACAGTCACATGTGCACCTTTGCCCCATACTTGGTAGCATCTGGTCATAGCACATGGAGACCTGAGAGATCAAAGAGATCCCAGGCCGAGTTCCATCCTCTTTGCTTAATGAGGGGATAAGGAATTACTGCCCTTAGAGAGGGAAAGGAGAACGGAGGACGCAAAGTGAGGGCCTCGTTTTCTACCGTCTTGCTTCATAACTTGTCTCAGCCTGAACTAAGCTTCTTACTTTGCAGGAAGGGAGTGTTGCAGACATGGGATTTCATCAGTGTGGGGAGATCCACCAAGGCAGATCAGCAGCAACTCCTATGTAACCAAACTAATAAAACCTTTGCCTCTGCCTGCCTCCTCCTCCTCCCTACCCTCGAGTTGCCTAAGACAAGGAAGTAGAAAGCTGGCCTGGAATTTCCCTCAAAGAAGCCCCTCAGGACTCATCAGGTAGCACAGGAACCCTGGCTGCTGTTCTGTGTGTGCCATTTGGGAGAAAGGTACATGGTGAAGTACTTTAGCCTGTGATGGAGGCAGCACTTGGCTCTGCAGAGGCTTGATTGGCTCCCCTTCCACTGCCCAGGGGGCAGAAATTGTTACCTCAGGAATAAAATGTACTTTTGCATTCTCGAAGAAAATGAACAAGCATTTTCCCTTATCTGATGGAGAGCCAGCCAAAAATTTATATTTCTACCACTGTATCTCTGCTTCTCTCTCTCTCTCTCTCTCTCTCTCTCTCTCTCTCTCTCTCTCTCTCCTCTTTCTCTCTTCTCTCTCATTCTTTCTCTTTTTTTTCCTTTCTCTTTCATTGTATGCTCCATCACACTTCATTGCCAAATTCAGGAAAACAGGAAAGAAAAATATAAACAGATGTGACCACATTAGATGAGTCGTCTTCCTTGCATCCTATAATTACCCAGGCCATTCTTTAGGGAGAATACAGAATAGAATGACTTCTCTGCATCCTTCACCTTCCATCTTCCTGCTGAGCCTAAGATGAGAGCAATAGCTTAAACAGTAGCAAAGCCCTAGAGAGGAAATAGGGAATTCTATCAGGGCTACTCCCAAGGTCTGAAGCTTGCTTTCACAGAGAAATTACCTAGTAATGATTTATTAATGTTAAAAACGAAGGCTACATCGAGGTCATATGCCAGTCAGTGAGAGTGTCCCCTGAGTTCCATTCATCATAATCTGGGGCATGGAGATCACTTCTGGGGTACAATCAAGAGCCATTCCTTCTGCAGACTGACTTTTGGGGCTACTAAATACAAGGGCTTATGTATTACAGTCAGGAGGACAAGGGAATTGGCTAATCTAGAAACCAATCCAGAAAAAGCAGACTTTAGGCACCTCTGAAAGTACCAATCTTCAGGGAGCTTGACAAGGATGGGCAGAGTAGTAAGTAAAATTTCTTTGGTTATCAGTGATGGCATCCCTTCATCCGTTAGTCTGTTTAGCTGTCATTGTTTATAGCTGCCTCTTTCTCCTTGTCTCAGGCGAGGGGGAAAGCCTGTCTGATCAGGCTGCCTCTAATTCAAAATGCTAAGCGAGAGTGGGGGGAAAAAAGGATCAGGCATTAAGCCCTCAATGGCGCCTAATATTCAACTCCTCGATCTGGCAACACTCTCAACAACAGTGTTCAATTTAATAAGAACTTGTTAGGAACCTACTATGTGCAAGGTACTCTGATAGGTATTAGGGATTTAAGGGCAAAATGAAAAAGTCACTGCCCTCAAGAAGTTTGGGGAAGAGGGAAGGATGAGGCATTTATAACTAGGAGTATAATGAAGGCTATTTGAAGGGAGATAGAGATAACAACTTCAGGGCAAGGAGGGGAATCAGGGAAGGTTCTCTGTAGGAAATGACACCTAATGTCATGCTCCTCTTGAAGAACGAAGGACAAACCACACAAACCACAACTTGAAGGAAGCTAAGAATTCTAAGAGGTAGAAGTGAGGTAGGAGTGAATTCTACATGTGTGGGAGAGCCCAAATACCCAGAGGAAGAAATGGAATTCAGGCCTTGGACTCCATTAGCTAAAATGGAGTCCAGGAAGGGCAAAGATTAGCTATAAAAGATCTTTGAAGTGCTGTTGCAGTGACTAGCTGCATTCAAGAAGGGAAAGAATAGTTTGTTTTGTTTTTCAAATCAAGTACAGGATTGGGGAGGCATGGCTAGATAACAATGACTTAGAAGAAGACCTAGGGGTCTTAGTGGCCTACAAGCTCAATATGGGGGAGCAGTATGATGTGACAGACATTAGAAAGGTAATTAAGGATTAAGAGGAGCCATAGTGTCTAGAATGGAGATAGAGGAGGAATGGCTCCTGCCAGATGACCTCAGAAGCATTGTGGTCAGTTCTGGGGGACAACGTGTTTGGAATTTCATAGCTACGGTATGTCTAGAAGAGGACAAATACAGTAATGAGAAGACTGGAGAATATACCCTACAAAGACTGGTTGAAAGAACTGGGGATATTTTGTCAGAAAAAAAGAAGACTCTTATCTTAGAGACAGCCTGGTACAGCAGATAAAGTTTTCGTCCCACCCACCCCATTTTTGACACAGACTGGTGGGGTGACCCTGGGCAAGTTGCTTAAATTCGGAATGTCCCAGGCAATTCTTTGAGACTATCAGTTGTAGAACAGTTGCTGGTGTACACTGGTAGAGTGAGTTTCTTTACCAGGGACTCCCCTACGCTGAGGAGATGGGGAGGGAGCATAAGGAAAGGGAATAGATTCAGGGAGGACAGGATGGCTGTCTTCAAGCATCTGAAGGACCACCATATAAGAAAGGTTTTAGACTTGTTCTTCTTTGCCCTGGAGGGTAGAACAAGGAATAAAGTACAGGGATCTCAGTGTAGGAGACCTCACAGGCCATCTGGTCTGAATAGGAATTCATTCTATGGAGAGACAGACTTGGGCTTCATGTAGGGAGAAGCTTCCTGTCCATAAGAGTCACCCAACTCTGGAATGGGCCTGCAGAGGAGACACTGTGCTCCTCATCATTAATGTTCTTCAAGGTCTCCAAGGGTGGATGACCACCTGCCAGGTATATTATGGTGGGGATTATTTTCGAGGTACGGGTTGAATGAGATGACTTCTAAGGTTCCTTCCAACTTGGAGATTCTGAGATCTGTGATGCTGCCTGTTTGGATCATGTCGGAGAGATGCTGGGGTACTGCTCTCTGTTGTCAGGGAGGTTGCTAGGACACAAGCTAGGTGGTGCTCCAATGGGCTTAGAGCCAGGAAGACCTGAGTTCTAATCTTGCCTCAGACATTTACTAGCTGTGTGACCCTGGGCAAAGCTCTAAACCTCTTTCAGCTTTAGTTTCCTCATCTGTAAGACAGGGATAATGATTATATCTACATCATAGGGTTATTGTGAGGATTAAATGAACAAACCTTAAAGTTATATAAATAACACATTTTATATGTTATTTTATATTTATGTTATTATATGTTATATTTACATTTAAAATACATAAACATAAATACTTACATAAAACTTATATAAATAACATATAAAACCTTAAGGTTATATAGATGCTCGCCAGAATTATTAGTACTTGAATGCTGATATTCAGGTTGCTCCAGGTTCTTTTCCCAAGAGGAATGAACAGAGGTCCTGGCAAAATCCCTCTGAGTAAACATGGGGCATTTGCTGACCTTAAAATCACTGTTCTTCAATTTTGCCAGACTATAGTGTTCCTACCCTTTGAGGTAATGTTGTATATGTATTTATGGAAATGGACACACGAATGGGAGGCTGATACTTTGCACACCATAGTAGCCTATATTTATATAGCACTTCCTACATGATCTCAATTGAGTCTCACAACAGCCATGTGATGTGGGTATTATACGTTTTTATTATCACCCCTATTTTACAGATAAGGAAAGTGAGGAATCTGGAAGTTACTTGACTTATCCATGGTCATACGGTGAGTGTTAGAGGCAGGATTTGAGCCTAGGTCAAAATTGAGCTTAGGAAGACCTAGGCTCAGATCCTACCTCTGACACTGACTGTATGACCATGGATAAATCAAGTTTGCATAATAAATGCCAGGATGCAGATCTGTTACAGTAAAGCATTTTGACACAGCCCACACCAGAGCTGTCCATCTTTCAAGAGTGGCATGCCATAGCTCCGGGTCTTCTGTTGTTCTGGGAAAGGGGAATGCTCGGGCCAACTTTTACAAGGCTTGAACTTTCCAGCTTATACATCCACTGGAAATTAGCTTGTGTTTCCAAGTTGACATGCAGGCTGTAGGTATGCATCATGCTGCTGGTTTCTCTTCTAAACAAAAGAAACATGGAAATGGACCATGAGGGAGCCAGGTAGCACAGCAAGATAGGACATTGGGAAGACCCTAGTTCAAATACGACCTAAGATACTTCACTAGCTGTGTGACCCTGGGAAAGTTACTTAATGTCTGCCTCAGATTCCTCAACTGTAAAATGGAGTTAATAATATCACTCACTTCCCAGTGTTGTTTTGAGTGTCAAATGAGATTATATCTGTAAAGTGCTCAGTCCAGTGCCTGGCATATAGTAGGCACTTAATAAATGCTTGTTTCCTTCCCTAAATGGATTGATTTTATCAAAATAACATCATGCCCCATTTCTTGCTATGGCCTCTAGAAACATAAGGGACCTTCGAGACAACTTTCCATTTGATAGATGAGGGAATTGAAGCCCAGGGAGACAAGAGTAACTTTCTACACCTGTAACAAGTGTCAAAGCCAGGGTATGAACTGACTATCAATGAAGTACAGAGAATAGAGGACTAGATTTAGGGTCTTCGGGCCTGGGTTCAAATCCTGTCTCTGTTCCACAGCACCTGTATGACTCTGGGCAATGTCCCAGGCTTCACCTCTTTGGGCTTCAGTTTCCTTATCATGTAAAATGGACCAGATATCCCCCAAGGCAGGGGGTCTGAACCCTTCTTGTGTAATGGACCCCTCCGGCAACCTAGTGAAGTCTACAGAACCCTCTTGGGAATAATCTTAAACAGTTGAAGGAAATGCCAAAGTCCAGTTAGAGGTTAGTAAAAATAAAGATGCTATTGTGAAATCACCCAGGTTCGTGGACCCTCTGAAAGCCCATGGCCCTGAAATTAAGAATTCCTTCTCTAAGAGCCCCCCTCGTTCTAAAACTATCATCCTAAGGCTCAGGCTCAGTTCTCGGTCCACGCTGCCTTGTGCTGACAGACTCCTCCCCTCACAATGTTCCCCAACTTGGTCTTCCTGGTCACTTACTTCTAAATGTTGGAACTCCGGAAAAATCTGCAAGTAGTGAAATAGGTCCCACTTCTGTCTTCTCTCTGAAAAGTCTTCCCCGTCTTCCTGCCTCTCTGCTTCCCTCCCTCCAAGACTCTTTCTGGGAGTCCTTCCCAGTACACAGTTTCTTCGTACTCTTCCCAGACAGAGCGGCACCCACAACCTCATAACAAGCCAAGGTGGGGCCAGTTCTGAGAATAATAGGGGTGTGAGTGTGGGTGGCCATGGGCTGTGTGCATGTGGAGGAGCCCAGGTGTGTCCTGAAAGTGTGTATGTATGGATGTTTTTCAGCATTTGAAAATGAAGATACAATCGGTCCTATTCTTCTCCATCCCTTGCCCTGGGTATTGCTCATGCCCATTCTTCCACACCCTGGCAGCTTTAGACTTCTTGTGCTTTTGCTGCTTCCCAGGTACTTAAGGTCCTGTTGGGGAAGGTATACAGGGCCATAACCTGCAGGGCAAATAATGTCAGTTCTATTATATTTAAAAAATAAAACAAGAGAAAACTCCCAAGTAAGAACTGGGTCAGCTCTCCAAACTTAGATCCCCAGCCTGATTTGGGATCTAATAGAACCCAACAAGCATGTATTATTAAGTACCTGCTAAGTCAAGCCAGTCAACAGTCATTAAGTACTTACTAATTGCTAAGCATTAGGAATAGAAAGAATGGCAAAAATAGCCCCTGCCCTCAAGGAGCTTATAATCCAATGGGGGACATAATATATAAAGTAACTAGGTACATACAAGGTACATACATAGAGCATATGGAAGGCACTAGTAACTGGAGAGATCTTGTACAGAAGGTGGTACTCAAACTGAGTCTCGGAGGAAATGAGAGAAACCCGAAGTTGGAGATGAGGACCAGAGCAGTCTGGGTCTGTGGCAAGGTACTGAGATGGGTGACCTACAGAGATTGTAGAGGGCATGGAGGGGAGGAAGGAGCCAGATTCTGAAGAGCTTTAAAAGCCAATAGGAGAACTTGATATTTGATCCTGGAGGTAGTAGAGAAGTACCAGAACTCATTGGGGTTGGGGAAGGATGATATATTCTTTAAAAAAATCATCTTGGCCACTGAGGGGATGATGAATTGGAGTGCAGAGAGACTTGAGGCAAGGAGAACAGTCAGAAGGCTATTGCAATAATTCAGTTTAGAGGAGGGAAGGCATGAAAGGCAATGTGATTAGAAGGGGAGATTCAAAGACAAAGCAAAAGGTAGTCAACATTCTCAAAGAATTACTCTAACAGGGACAGATAGCATGTACACAGAGAATTATATACAAGACAACTTAAGGAGAGGACGGCAGAGCCCTTTCAACTAGGAGCACCATGAAAAATGTCCCACGGGAGGTGGCATGTGAGTTGAGCCTTAAAGGAAGCAAGAGCTTCTCAGAGGCGAAGGTAAGGAAGGAGAACATTCCAGGCATGAGGAGGAATGTTGTCTCTGTGTTTTGTAAAGCTTTATAAAGAAAAAATTGCTCTTCTGTTTAAAGAGACAGCAATTTTCTGGAATGGGTACAGTTCATAGCCATATTAGTGAAGAAGACTCTCTTCTATTCTGTGATGGAGAAGCTGCAGTATTCTCTGGATTTATAGATTCCATAAGCAATACTGTCTTAGTTTTCCATTTGTATTTTCAGGGCTTAGCACAGTGTTTTGCACATAATAATCACTTGATAAATGCTTCATTCATTCATAAAGCAATGCCATTATCCCAGGGAAATGCAGTTTCTGAACTTTATCTTTCAGCCTGGGTTCTAAACCCAGCTGAAATTGCAAAAGCTACTTTTGACTCATGATACAAACCTATCCCAGGAAAAATGAAATTTTCCAAAGCCTATTGTTTTAGCAAGTAATGTCTTTCCACTCTGATTGGAAATAGATTGTAGTTCAAACTGGCCAGCATGGCTGGAACTCCAGGGCTCTGATAGGTAGACTTTTTGCTTCCCAAGATATCTTAGCATAACACTCTGTTCTGCACACAGTAGGAACTGTATATATGGTTATTGAATGAATGGGGACATTGTACAAGTATAAAACCTGACAAGTGGAAGAATCTTTTCAATGATGACAAGTGTGTTAATTATTGTACATTAAAATCAGGCCAGTGACTTTGTAAGAGTTGGGGTTGAATGCCAGTTAACATGATGGTCCCAAACTAAATTCCAAGGTCACCTTTGTGAAGATTGGGCCTCATGACCCCTTCTCATCCGAGCTGAAAGATTTCTTTCTTGTTTCTGTGTCCTGGACACATGGCAGGTCAGTGTCCTCACTGATCTAAGCTTCAAAGCTACAGCTCTGGCTTTTTCTTATGGCTCATTCAAGGTCACTCCAGCTAAGAGTTCTCAGAACTTGTAATCCTCAGTGTTTCAGAATAGATGTTGCTAGCCTGGTTTTATGTTCATATAACCCCAAATCAACTTTTTCACTCAGATACTGTGCCAGTAAGGCAAAATGGGCTTAGTTTAACGGGTGCCCTTGAGGAGTTTGGCTTTTGTTTACCCCGAAAGTACTTTCACCTGTTAAATGCTAAGCCCCAGGCCCAAAGCCCTATCAGGTGTGAAACCTGTGTGGGCATAGATTAATGACTTAAGAGGGGCCAACTCGGGAACCAATGGTCTCTGGACTCTGGTCTCTGGTCGTTGAGTTGGGGCTTGAGAACGCCAGAGGCTTGGCTGCGAGGAGAGGTGGGAAACTACAGCTGAAAAAATCCAAAGCAGAGCCGACGACCCCTGTGTGGACCCAGGAGTTCGAGCAAGGTCTTGAGGCCAGTGAATATGATTTATGCCATCTTATTTTTCTGTGGCCTCCTGGCGACATACATAAATTCAGCCTTCCTACTACAGATACATGTTCCTTTCAAAGCTGTGATGCATTATGATAATGGTAAACTATCAGCTAAAATATTCCCAGATTCTGATATTTCATGGGTCAAATCATGACTCAGAATCTGAATCAGAAGGGATCTCTGACAATATTTAGTTCAGGAGTTCACATTTACTGGTTCTTGAACTCCTTGGGAGTTTTTTGATGATGGTCCAAGGGATTTGCCCTAAAAATTATTTAGTGGCACCTTAATCAGTAAATAATTGCAAAATATGAGTAGTGTGTCTAATTACCCTGTGAGTTCACAACACATTTTTTAAAATTCCACACTTTATTATTTCATATTTTTTAGTTTTCAGCATTGATTTCCATAAGATTTTGAGTTACAAATTTTCTCCCCATTTCTACCCTTCCCCACCCCAAGATGGCATATATTCTGATTGCCC
>JAQQSZ010009339.1:0-12800 GCA_028646595.1 Phalanger gymnotis
CCTTGGAAGGTCATAGATCCCTTTGGGTGCCTCCGGTCCCATGAGATGCTAATACCCTGGGGACAAAGTCCTAGGTGGTGTAGTGGATAGAGCAACAGCCTGGAGTCAGGAAGACTCATCTTCATGAGTTCAAATCCGGCCTCAGACGTTTACTAGCTGTGTGACCCTGGGCAAGTCACTTAACCCTGTTTGCCTCAGTTTCCTCAGGTGTAAAATGAGCTAGAGAAGGAAATGGCAAACCGCTCCAGTAACTTTGCCAGTGGGGTCCCAAAGAGTTGGACATGACTGAACAACTTAAACCTAGGAACTATGGAGCTGAAGCAAAGTAGACTCTCACAGCTATAATTAAGCCTGTCTCTCTAATTTGGAGAGAGAGGGAGAAGTAATTCTCAATTATTTAGTGATCGTGATATATAATATACATATATATGCATAGACATGAGATATAGAATATACATATGTTATACATGACTGCACATGTAAGCATATAGCCTACATATAAATATATATCTTACATACTATTTGCTAGTGACCTTGAGCAAGTCCCACATATCATATTTGTAATAAAATAGCTTTTGTGAGAGATTTATTTATATATATATATATATACACACACACACACATACATACGTACATACATATACACATGAGATATATAGTGAGATGTGTACATATAACACGTATACACATAAGCATATATACACACATATATAATATCATGTATGTGTAATTCTGGGCAAGTCATACAATCTTTTAGTGCCCATAAATAATTCTTTAAAATTATAAATAAATTAAATTATAAATTATAAAATTTTTTTGAAAAAAATTTAATGGCCTAAAGCTCAACTCAATAGAAACTTTGAAATTCATTTACATTGGTAAGAGGAATTTCCCCAAAAGAAGTTCCCTATGCTATTGAAAACACAAGTCCAGATTCCACCCCCCTGCCCAAAAAACTTATAAGTTGCTTTTTTTTTCATAAAAAACCCACGTAAATATCATTTTATCCATTATACAGATTATAGAAAGGAAGTGACTCGTCCATGCCACAGAACAGATGAGACTCAAACCCACATTTTCTGACTCCGGCGGTGTCTCCAAAGCACAAGCATGTTCTTGTCATTCCACCATGCTATCTGAGTGGGGCCTTCATGTAACTGAAGCTATGACAGTGCTCCCTCCAGGGTGACTTGACCACAGGAGAACCAATAGGAAAGCACGTCCTCCAGAGCCATCTGGCATTGATTGTTTCCTGGGGATCCTACAGGCTTGTTGTGGTTTGTCCTTCACTCTCGAAAAGGATCATGACATCAGGGAGGTGATGCCATGACACACAAGTGAATTGGATTTAAGGGAGCGAAGGCTGTGCCAAGTCAGCAGTCTTACTTCCTCCTACGGGCTTGAGACGTAAAGGAAGAAATCATTCCTCTCTGACCACTACAACTGCAGAAGTTGAGTGTCATGTTATCTCTGCACTCGCTAGTCCAGCCAAGACTCAAACTCACAAAGGAACATTAACCTCGTTGTTTGTTAAAGGATGTCAGCGAAGAGGGGAAGAGTCATATGTATGTCAGGAGCACTGCGGTTCAGTGCTGGTGGGTTTGGGTCCTTTTTTTAACTTAGGCTACTTCAACAAGTTATTTACTAAGCACCTACTATACACAATGCCCTATGCCAGCGTCTGGGGAAACATATTAAAAAACAAAAATAAAATGACCCCTGACCTCATGGAGGGGTACTCTAATATGTACGTAGAGAAGTCAGTGCAGGATCATGTGAAGAGAACTCGAACATTGGAAAGGAAAGTAATATATTTGGTTGAAGATGCAATGAACTCTTCAGAACAGCCTTCATCTCACAAAAAAAAGGCCTTTTGAACAAATGACCTTCATTCATTCATTCAAACTGCATTTGGCATTTGTGGAGTCTCTATTGTTTATAATCTAAAATATACATTTTAGGTATGGAATTAATAATGGTTAGCTAAGGTATAGAATTAATAACAGCTAGCTGGCATTTATATATATATATATAAGTGCTATATATATATGTATGTATATATGTATATAGCATTTTAAAGTTTGTAAGGCACTTTACAACTATCTCATTTTGTCCTCACAAAAGCTATGATCTTCTGGAAGGTAGATGCTGTTATTATTTACATTCTACAGATGAGGAAACTGAGGCAGACAGAGATTAAGGGACTTGCTCAGGGTTAAACATGTAGTAAATGCCTGAGGCTGGATTTGAATTTAGGTCTTCCCAACTCTAGACCCAGCGTTCTATCCATCGTTAAAACCTTTGGATTCAGTTATCTTAAGACAGTGGCACACTAGAAAGTGTTCTGGGGAGTTGGAGTCAGAACCCTGGGGGACAAATGCAGCTTCTGCCACTTATTTGCTGTGTAACCGTGATCATTTAACATCTCAGGGCCTCAGTTTCCTCATTTGTAAAATAAGAGGGTTGGGCTTTATGGCCCACAAGGTGCCTTCTTGCTCCAGGTTGATGCTCCCTCCTCTGCCCAAAGGCAGCTATGATCCTAGGACTTGTTGTTGTTGAGCTCTGTCTGCCTCTTTGTGACCCTACTTGAGGTTTTCTTGGCGAAGATACTGGAGTGGTTTGCCATTTTCTTCTCCAGCTCATTTTACAGATGAGGAAACCGGGGTAAACAGGGTTAATTGACTTGCCCAGGGTCACATAGCTAGTAAGTGTGCGAAGCCAGATTTGAACTCAAGAAGGTGAGTCTATCCTGACTCCGTGCTGACACTCTATCCACTGTGCCACATAGATGCCCAATCCTATGACTAGTTAGCCTCAAAGGTCTATTCTAGCTCTAAAGCTATGACCTTCTGATCCCACTACTAGATTTCTATCCTAAGGAGACAAGAAGGAAAGACCAACACCTACAAAGATACTGAGAGCATCATTTGTAATGCCCCAAACAAACTAGATGCCTATCAATTAGGAAATGAGTGAATGAATTACGGTATATGAATGGAATGGAATATTACTGGACCATAACAAGCAATGCCTACAGATGCAGAGTCCCTCAGACTTTACTTTACAGGGAGAGGGCTTGGTTGCTAGGGGCTGAGCTGAGTCAGCTGTTGGTTAAAAAGAAAGGACAAAACCCAGGAGCCAAAGGGGAGGGGCTACAGACAAGGTCTAGCACAGAGAGAACAGGGCGCTTGAGAGGCTTCCCAGGTGGATTATGAGAACTGAAAACTGGAAAAGACAAATTAAAGATCAGAGACAGAGGACAGAAGGGTGGCAACAGACTTCTCCTTGCTATAACCTATCTTGGAGTACATTCCCCTGAGGCAGTAGCAATGAGCTAGCCTCAGAGAGACATCATCAGAAGTCCCTGTGAGAGGCAGGATGCCATATGGAAAAGCGCTGTCTATGTGAGCTCATGTATATGAGTGCTTCAAGGAGGAGCCAAGACCTGGGTTCAGAATCCCTGTCTTCATCTAAAGATGACCCAGTTAGAGGATAGTGACACTGTGAATTGGTCTAACCATTCTAGAACACAATTCAGAATTGTTTTTGGTTGCAAAAGTCATTGAACTGTACGTATACATTCACCTAACAATAGCATTACCAGCCACATGCCTCAAAGTATATATGAGTTTATTTCAACAATCTGGCTAGCAGCTGCTGTGGGGGTGTAAACCAATAACAACCAGTTCACAGAATGCTGCAAGCCCAGGTCCTTTTGATTTGCTTTACTAAGGAAAGCAATGTTAAGGGGTTAACAATCTCAATTTAATTCAACATACAAATATCATTCACTTAGTTCAGGGGAAAAAGCCAGCACCCTGAACTTCAGAGCAAATACAAACAAATTAGAAACATCAACAGACCAAATACAATTCGTAGTTACCAAGAAAACCATCGACATCTGAATTCAGCCAGAAGGCCCTTACAGCAGCTGCCCAGAGTCCCCCGCCTGCAGGAGTGAGAGCCTTAAGCAAATATCTCTGCTCTCTCTTTTTATACAGTTTCAGACGCCATCAAACATCATCTGAGGGACCAGAACTTAGGCTCCTATGATTGGCTCTGGTGTTAGCACTTCCCTCCATTGGCTCCACCTTAGTTACCAATTCACACCCACATAGGCTTAGCACCTAATAGATAGAGGTTTGGGCCTGGGGCTTAGCACCTAGTAATACTGAATCAAAGACTCTGAATTAATCAAAGGAAACAAAGGCCAAATTCATCAAGGATCCCCAATACAGAGTTGAACATCAATTAGGAATGATGTTTCCTACACGCCTTCATTCATTTGCAGAAGGCATTGTCGTGGATGGAAAAAGCAAACTGAATAATGCCTTTCCTAAAACATTCCAGCATGGCCTATATACTGTCTGGGGGCTGCAAAGGTCTAGGAGATGTCACATAGGTGCATGGTAAATCTTTCATTAGGTGTTGTCATTAATGTTTCTATGCTGAATGTAACACCGAATACAATATCCAAGCATGCCTGTTCATTCCCATGGACAATCTGGAATCTTCTCCATAGCCATGTGGCAAGACTCAGTGTTGCACTGGAATTCCTGGAGGAGTGGACCAAAATCAGTAGGTGGGAGCTCAGAACTAATGATTGGCTAAATCCACACCAACCATACCCCCTAACCTGACAACTTGCTGAGGTCTCCCTTAGAGAAATGAAACTGGGAGAAAAGGTGATCCATACTCTGAGAACCGCAGAGAGCTCAATAATGCTCCATCAGTTACATCCAGTCTGTGGCATATACCTCCATCACCAAGGCGAATGCAGGACACCTAGATCCTGATCTTTCTGGTTGAATAAGATCATGCTGGTGGCTAAAAGCGTGACACAGACGCCAAATGAAGAATGCAGGGATGTAGGGCTAGATGTTTATGAAGTGATACAGCATAAAGAAAGCACAACCAAAAGAAAAAAAATGTGAAAATGAAGACAATATTAAGTGGCAACAAAATCTGAGTTCAATACTATATACTAGATTAGTACTACCATGTTCACTTAAAGCACATCTAACTTTGGAGAGACATATACTGTATATGGGGAATTGTCCATGTGTTTGAGTATATCTTCTATATAAGAAAAAATTAAGAAGAGAAAACAGTAAAGAGCTATTCTTCTGGGGGACAGCTAGGTGACACAGTGAATATAGTGCTGGCCCTGGAGTCAAGAGGACCTGAGTTCAAATCTGGCCTCAGAAACTTACTAGTTGCATGACCTGGGCAAGTCACTTAACCCTGTTTGCCTCAGTTTCCTCACCTGTAAAATAAACTGGAGAAGGAAATGGCAAACCACTCCAGTATCTTTGCCTAGAAAATCCTGAGAGTTATCACAAAGAGTCAGGCTCAACTAACTGACCAAATGACAACAATCCTCCTAGAGAGCCATACCATCTTCTTTCTTTTAACCAATAACAAAAAGTAAATTGTTGTTTGTCCTTCATTTTTTAAGAGAACCAAAGACATCATGAGAGTAATGTCCTGACATGCGAGTGAGTTGAATTTAAGTGGAAATATTAGATTAGAGTTGGTTTGACTGTCTGTCAAAAGTACTTTTATGTGCTACCTTTCCAAACTATTTCAAGGAGTATGCTTTGTGTCTTTATCTCTGCCTGCTTTGGTAAAAACAATTTTGCAAAGCAATTTAAAAAATATGCTAAGGAAATTTGGCCTTTTAGGCAATATCTTTTTTTAGTGTGTATCACCTTCTACCTAGTTACATCAAGCTTATCTTTAGGCCTGGTTAACTATTGATACAGTGAGGACATTAGAGAGAAAGTTTATTTAGTATTTAAGCATTTTTTTTCATTTTCCTGAAAGTACCTTTCAGAGAGACAAAAACACAACAAAACTTCACGTAGTTGTAACGACAAATATCACCCAAGAAAAGAGTTGAAAAAATGTGCTCCCCTCCCTTTACTGCAAAGATGGAGGAATATGGATGTGGAGTAAAGGATTTTGTAAACCTTGAAATGCTATATAAATGTTAGCTATCATTTTCATTATTATCACATACTGTCAGACATAATCTTTGTTGATTTTGCTGAACATTTATTCTTTCTTTTTATTTTTTTTTACATGGGAAAGTTCTCTGGGGAAGGAAGGGAAGAAATGATTCAGAAATAAATGTGAAGAGAAGGCATCAATAATAGTAATGAAAATTAAAAAGAGTTTCATCACTAGCATCTTCCCTTCAAAAGGATGCTCATTCTCTTTCCCTCCAAATCCCTTGTTTTCCTAACTTCCCTATTGCTCTTCAGGCCAACCGTCATCCTCCCGGTCACTCAGACTCAAAGTTGAGGTGTGGTCCTTCACTCCTCATTCTCACTCATCGTCTCCAAACCCTTCCTACCATCTCTCCTCTGATGCTGACGTCACCCCGAGGCAAGCACTCTTCACCTCACACCTGGACTATTAGAACAGATCCCTGATGGGTCTTCCTGCCACAAGTCTCACACCACTCCAAGCCATTCTTATTTCAGTTGTCAAAGAGACCTTCTTACTCAATAAACTCCAGTGGCTCCCTGT
This sequence comes from Phalanger gymnotis, assembly GCA_028646595.1. Lineage (NCBI taxonomy): Eukaryota > Metazoa > Chordata > Mammalia > Diprotodontia > Phalangeridae > Phalanger > Phalanger gymnotis. The sequence goes on from JAQQSZ010009339.1 coordinate 6,535, forward strand.
CACTGCCAGGATCAAAAGCATATCCTCTGTTTGTCATTCAAAGGTCCCCTGCTCTCCTATTCCCCTGACTTCTTATACCTTTCGCCTTCCCTTACTCATAGTCGAAGATCCAGTGACACTGGTCTCCTTGCTATTCTTCAAAGATACTCCATCTCCTGACTCAAAGCATCTTCCACTGGCTGTCCTCCATGCCTAGAATGCTCTCCTTCCTTATCTGTCTCTTGGATTTCTTGACTATCTTCAAGTCCAAGCTAAAATTTCACCTTCTACAAGAAGCCTTTTCTTATCCCCCTTAATTCTTGAGGCTTCCCTCTATTGATAATTTTCTATTTATCCTGTATATAGTTTGTTTGAACAGAATTGTTGGAATATTATCTCCCCCATTAGACTGTCAGCTTAAGAACAGGGGCCATCTTGTTCCCTTCTTTATGTCCCCAAACTTTGAGCACAATGCCTGGCACATATGTAATAGTCATTTAATAGTAGTCACCAGTCCTCTTAGTATCATGTCTGTCAGAAGACAATACTTGTGTAGCCTGAGTGACTTGGAGGGGCAGTGGGATTTATTCTGTGATGTTTGGATTCAGTCAAAGAGCAGCACTTGAGGACCTAGAGGGCCACATGTGGCCTTGAGGCCTCAGGTTCCCCACCTCTAGTTACTAGGCAAACGAGTGATGAGGGCTTGAACTGGATTGATGACCATGAGAGTGGAGAGGAGATGGAAGTGTTGTAGAAGTAGAAATAAGAAAACTTAGAAGATATGGGAAATGCAGGAAAGTCAAGAGTTGAGGATGACTCTGAGGTTGCAAAACTGAGTGACTAGAAGAGTCATGATATCCTCAACTGAAATAGGGAAGATTTGAAGGTGTGTATGTGTGGTAGTAGTAGTAGCAATGATAATGAGTTCCTTTTGGAAATTTTTGAGCTTTAGATGCCTACAGGATAAATGCCCAGTAGGCATATGGTGATGCACAACTAGAGTTTAGAAGTGGGGAATCCTAGGGATCTCTCTCACACACTCAAACGATGCTTCTTATATTCAAAATGGATATGCCATACATACTAGTCCATGGATTAGTAAATACAAGTAGCATCTACATTTTACATATGAGGTGCAATGTTCCTAAATTGACAGCCCAAGTTACTCATCTACAAAGCAGTTGAATGAGGATTCAAACAAACCCAATTCTTCCGACTTTAAATCTAGTGTGCAATTCATTAACCTACAACGTATTATGGAAAAGTATGTGTGAGACGTCAAAAGGTATTTCTTCCATTTTATAGTATCCCCTCTGGCATTGCTCTCCCAACTAACATAGATTCACAGACTGGATCCCAATAAGGTGACTGACTACTACTGTTTTCATACTTTTAGAGATAACCCTGAAAGCCTGAGTTTCTGGAACTGTTGTTCACAAATTCCCACTAGTGTGCTTCCTAGTCACAATCAGCCAGCCAGACAACTAGGTTTCAATCAAAGTATTTACTAATTCACCCCCTAACTAGGACAAGAAGACTGATTTTAAAGGGAAAATAAAATCAAGCCTCCCTTCTCAGAGGGAAAGCCTAGTCCCCGTACGGCTTCTCAGAACATGTGGTGCTCTCCTCATAGGAATTAGGGATGTGGGGTCAACTAGAAGTCACCCCCTCATCCTTAGGGAAGAAATCAAGATGCTCTAGGGAAAATTTAGCTCACGATTCCCTTTAGCATATAGGGTGATCCAACTAGAGGTCCTAACAAAACATCTCTAGGTGTCCCTTTTAACAGATGGCACATCAGTATGTTTCTAGGGATCCCTATCATGCATAAGGCTATCCCACTGGAGCCCAAACAAAAATTTCCTCTGGTTTTCTGTACCATATGGCACCCGAATTTTCCAAAGAATCTCCGGGAATGCACAGGGCAATCCAAATGGTATTCCTAGCTCACTCCATAGTAGGGTAGACAGATTTAGTTCAAAGACAAATAAAACAGAGTTGGATAAACCCCAAACACAGGTGATGCCCTCAAAAGGGGTTAACTACTTGGGGCTGATTTCTCAGGGTTTCTAGGCCAACAGGCAAACCTTAGTCTATGATCCTATGGCCCAGAATGATCCCATATAAACTGTCTGGACTCATCTCACAAATGAAGCAAGCAGTCTAGGTCTGCTTAAAGTCAAGATATAAGTTTAAAAAAAAACATTTATGACCTACTGTGCTCTAGGAGAAATGCTAGGCACCAGGATATTAGGGATTGAAAATCCATACTGATCATATTACCTGTAGTACTCATACTGGGTACAGTAATATAAGAGATATCAACACATAAATATTCAAATAAGCAAAAGTTATCTCAAAGGAACTGGTCTGTCTTGTAAGAAAACAGTTGAAAACAGCCTATCCAATTATAGCCTGAAACAAAAAAGAAAAATGTTATTATTTTTCCTAGTGGATCCCTACAAATTAGGGTGTACAAACATGAGAGTCCGGATGGAGACTCCCCAGTGGGTCCCTGCAAATGCAAAGGTCTTAAAACTAACCCAAAGACCCAACAGTAATAGCACCACTAATGGGCTTACTCCCCAACTCAACTGTCCTCAGAGTAGTGATTACTACTTTTCTCAGGTTTCTAGACATAACCGTAAGGGCATAGGTTCTCTAGCTGTCTATAGATGTGTTTTCTATGAACAATCAGCAAGTACACAATTAGCTCCTTTTTCTTAAAGTTATGTTCATATAGCATATTCATATAGTTTATCCAGAGTCAGGTCTTGCCTCACTTGGGAACAAGGCCAGAGTACATGAAGACAGGGGTCTGAGTAATGACATATACAGCAGATTTAGCCGAAAAGCTATAAATCTGATCCTTAATTTCTAAAGTCAATTAGGCAGTCCTGGGGAATTTTGCCTACCAATTGGTGATGGTAACAATGACAGTGTACTTGCTCTCTTTTTCTCTCTGAACTTTGGAATATGTTTTCTTCACCATTTAAATGGTGGAGCTAAATTTCTAAGAAAAATTCTAAAAAATAAGGTTCCTGGGAAGAAAGCCTGATTATCCTGTTGGGAAAATCATTACCCAAATGAGAAATTTGGGTCTAAGGATACAAACAGGCAGTTTTCAAGGGAAGAAACTCAGGTTATCTGTAGCCACATGGAAAAAAAAAATGTTCCAAGTCACTAATGATTAAACAAATGCGAATAAAACAATTCTGAGAATCCACCTCGTACTCATCAGATTGGTAAAGATGGCAAAAAAGGAAAATGAAAAATGTCTGAAGAAGTGTAGGAGAACAGGCACATTGATGGTGGACCTGTGAATAGGTACAGCCACTCTGGAAAGCAATGTGAAATTATACAGAAAAAGGTACTGAAAGTACATACGCTTTGACCTAGCTATAGCTCCACTCAGCCTTTACTCAAAAGAGATCAGAGACATAGGAAAAAGTCCTATGTGCTCGAAAATATTTATAATAGTTGTTTTTGGGTGGCCCAAAACTAGAAACTAAAGGAATACTCATCAACTGTGGAATGGTTAAATAAATGTAGTATAGGAATATGATGGAATACTATTGGGCTGTAAGAAATGAGGAAATAGATGATTTCAAAGAAACGTGGAAAGACTTGTATGAACTGCAGAGTGAAGTAATAAAAACCAGGAGAACAATTGATAACATAGCACCAATATTATAAAAATGAACAAATTTGAAGACTTTCATAAACTAATTAAGAATAAAATGAGTGGAACCAGGAAAACAATTTATTCAGTAATGATAACACTCTAAAAATGAACAACTTTGAAAGCTGAAAGAACTATGATCAGTCAGTCAAGAAGCATTTATTAAGTACCTACTGTGTTTGAGGCACTGGGAATACAAGAAGAGGCAAAAGACAGTTCCCATGATTGAGAAGCTCACAATCCAGTGGGGGAGACAACAAGAAAAAAGTGTACAAAAAAGTTATATATAGGATAAATAGGAAATAATGAAAAGAGGAAAGGCAACGAAATGACCATCCATGATTCTAGAAGGCTGATGAGGAAACATGCTAGCCACCTCCTGACAGACAGATGATTGATTTAAGGTGCAAAATGAAACATGTTTTTGCATATGGCCAATGAGGGAATTTATTTTGCTTAACTATACATATATGATGTGAGGAATTTGCTTTTCTTTTCTCTTTTTTCAATGGGGTAGGGGTGGATGGGAGAGAGAGAAAATAGATTCCTGTTAATTATGTATAATATTGTATGCACTTTTAGAAGAAACCACTGTATTGTTGGCTTTGCATAATTGTTTTACTTTATTATAAAAGAAGTCATGAGGTGGGAGCAATTTGGAAATGTTTCTAATGTAAAAGCAAAAAACCTCAATAAACTTTAGGGGGGGAAATTCACCTTATAGCATTGATCTGCATGTTTCCCTTAAAGTGGTCAGGATAGAGGCTCGTTACTCCATAGAGTGTGTTCTCACCAAAGCAGAATGGGGAAATGAGCCTACTGTTTACCTCCCATTACATTTTTTGAAGGCTATTGGGGTTACAAGACTTGCCCAGGGTCTTACAGCTAGTAAGTGTCAAGTATTAGAGGTCGGATTTGAACTCAGGTCCTCCTGACTCTAGGGCCAGTGCTCCACCCACAGCACTACCTAGCTACCCCCTCCCATTACATTTACACACACACACACAAACACACACACACACTGAGCTTCTCCAGACTTAGCTGGGCTGTTCTTCAGCTCACAAATAATCTCTCCCTATACCCACACTCAAAGAGTTTCTACTTTTCTAGCACCTCTTCAATTCATGTAGATGCTAGAGCTGCCATGGACCTCAGATATCATCTAGTCTGTCTGCTTTCATTTTTCAGAAAAATTAAGTAACAGAGTAATATTAACCAGACAAGGGAGAGAGGTGGTCATAGGGAAAAAATAGATAATGTAGAGCACATCCAATTAAAAATCTTTTGCATGATTCAGTGTAGCTAGAAAAGAAGAAAAGCTGTTGATAAGAAACAAATCATTATTTTCTTGGTTTTGGGTCTAAACCTATGATTTAATTGTATAGGAAACTCTCAATCAATGAAGGTTGGCACCTGTTTTGCACCTTTTAGATGTAGAGAGTGGCCCCCGGGCACTGAGAGGTTAAGTGGACTTAAGAGGTGGAGGCACAGAGCCACTTTACATCAGAGGCAGTTCTTGAACTCAGATCTTTATGATTCCTCAAGACTGCCTCTCAAATATCTCTAATATCCTGATACACAAGGAATTGATTTATACATATACATATAATTTATACATATATAATATACATACATACACACACATATGCATATATCTACCTGTATGTATTTATGCACATATACACAAGAGTCATTTCCCTATAGACTCATGCACAAAGGATAGGAACAGGCAGTTTTCAAAAGAAAAAAGTGTTTGTTATCAATAGTTATGTGAAAGACTGCTCTAAATCTTACTGAACAAGATCACTGTAAATTCAAACAATGCTTAGGTTTGATCTTGCACCTTTCATGTCGGCAAAGATTTTTAAAAGGCAAAAATGGTAAATGTTGGAAGTTCTATGGGCAGCAAGCAGGACACTGTGGTCTTGATGACGTTGTGCATTAGTCCAACCATTCTGGAAAACAATTAGGACTGGTGCTATAAATCTTGTACTAAAGAAAATTTCTATACCCTGTGGTGGGAACAGTAATCTAATCCTGGTTCCCATGCAAGTTAGGCTATAGTTTTTTCTACTGAAACAAGTTTTTAGACTTTAGTTCAGGAGAAAAAAGGCTCAGACTATTGACATCATTTCCTGGTCACTCAAGTATAAAAGAGCTACAAGGATTTCGAGGTATACTCTGAGGCTGAGCTGGACAACTCAGGCAAGGCAACACTTCAGCAGAGTCAACTTGGGATGTCCTTGTTGAATATCTTTCTCCTGTGAGGGTGTGCCAGTAAGGCAAAATGGGCTTAGTTTAACAGGTGCCCTTGAGGAGTTTGGCTTTTGTTTACCGTGAAAGTACTTTCACCTGTTAAATGCTAAGCCCCAAAGCCCTATCAGGTGTGAAACCTGTGTGGGCATAGATTAATCACTTAAGAGGGGCCAACTCGGGAACCAATGGGTCTCTGGACTCTGGTCTCTAGTCCTTGAGGCTGGACTTGAGAACGCCAGAGGCTTGGCTGCGAGGAGAGGCGAGAAACTACAGCTGGAAAAAAATCCGAAGCAGAGCCGACCCCTGTGTGGACCCAGGAGTTCAAGCGAGGTCTTGAGGCCCGTGAATA
>JAQQSZ010009340.1:0-12800 GCA_028646595.1 Phalanger gymnotis
TTTGCAGCTTGCCCAGAGTCTCAACACTCCTTCCATGAGTGTGCCCCAAAAATCAAATGCCAAGCCCTCCTCAGTTATATCAAGTTTGGAGCCCTGAGGGCTCTGACCTCACCCAGGCTGGGTCTGGGAAAGTTCTCCATCCTCGGGATCACATTATATACAAATCAATGACTCCCAATTGTCTCAGTGCTGAGAAATACTCCAAGATAAAAACATCCCACTTTATCTGCCCCATTCAAACAAAGGCCAGAATCATTAAAGGCAGGATGTTGTATTGTAATGTGTTCATATTTGCTCTGAAGTTCAGGGTTCTGGCTTTTTCCCCTGAACTAAGTGAATGAATGATATTTGTATGTTGGTTTGAAATAAGATTGTTAACCCCTTAAAGTTACTTTCCGTGGTAAAGCAGATCAAAGAACCTGTCTTGGCAGCTGTCTGGGTACTGGTTGTTGGTGGATCTTATAGCCTCACAGAAGCTGCCAGCAAGATTGTTGAAACACTTGTTGAGAGGAAAAGGAAAGTGTGTCACAGGAAATAGAGAGAAGCAGTTAGAGCTGAGACATGTGATAGCTGTGAGTTTTTGGGAAGGCCCCAGCAGGTGGGGCAGATGGTTTTGGGATGGCCAGGCTCCATGCTGTGATACTGTGTTTTAAGTTCCTTGCTATTATGATAAAGTGGGCTTATTGGTTGTGGGGGTGATTGCTGCTTTGATGGGCTAGACTTACTGGTTATGGAATTTGGTCCTCCCGTGTCCAAATAAACGTTTTACTTCTACGTTCTATATGGAGAATCTCTCCTATTTTGTGATACCAAAGTATGTAGGCATATTCATTATTGTCAATGTTGTGTTTATTGCCTTGCTAATACAAACAGGTTACATGTCCCTCCCTGCAGTTCTGGCCCAAGGTGTGTGGTGTTCTCTGGACTCTAAAGGTGAAGGACTTTGTTGAATCCTGAAGCTGCCTCCTTCTCTTCATGAGTATCTTCTCAGCTGACAGCTAGATCCATAGTTACTTTATTAGTCCAGATCAATAAATCTAGGGATGCAGTCATATTTTTTTTTTCTTTTCTTTATAGAAGAATTTCTGCAAACACAGACATGAAACCAGTAAAAAAAATCATTGGAAAACTTGGAGCATTTTGTAGTTGGTGTTGCTGTATGTGAAAACATCTGTAAAACCGTGATCACACAAGACTGGTCACTGATATCTATGACATTTTTAGATTTGCTAACATCTCAAGTAATCCCTAGAATATCTTGAAGACCATTTTTTCTCCATTTTACAGATGAAGAAACTAAAATCTACAGCTAATGCTGATGTCAAAATTCAACAAACCTGGATCATCCAGACTCGAATTCAAGAATGCTAGTCTCTATTCACAAATTATTCAGCAAAGTTACATTCATGTATGTGGACGTCTTCACATTTTGAAAATTCCAAATATAAAGGTTTGTTTTTTTTTGTTAAGGTGACATTTGGCGAAGATGGTCAGATGTTATTCTAGGAAGACAAACCACCATAAACAAAAACAAAGAAGCAATATGAGTACAGCTTTGGTTTAGGGGACATTATTAGGCCAGTTTGCATGGACAGAACACAAGTAGAGAGGGAAAATCCCTGAAAGTTGGTTTGGAGGACCTCCAGTGCAAGTCTAGTCACACATTGATAGCTAACATCATAGTGGTGAGGGTGGAGAGCATAAACAAGTAAAGAAGGACCTCTGAAGTTACCAGGGCAACGGAACAGTCAGTCAGGTAAGGACCTACGTAGGTAGGCTACTTCTTGTTATTCAGCCATTTTTCAGTCACACCTGATTCTTTGTGACCCCATTTGGAGTTTTCTTGGTAACAATATTGGAGTGGTTTGCCATTTTTTTCTCCAGCACATTTTACAGAGGCAAACAGGGTTAAGTAACTTGCCTGGGTCACACAGCTAGTAGGTATCTGAGGCCGTATTTGAACTCATGAAGTCGTCTTCCTGATTCCAGTGCTCTATCCATCACGACACCTGGCTGCCCCTGCATAGCCAAAACTTGGTGCCGTTTGTGAAGTATCTTTAGACTGATAAAAGTGCTTTACATACTAACACCACCTAACAACCCTGTGAAGCAGGCATTAGAGTCATTATCTCTGTTTCATACATTAGGAAACAGACTCAGTGGGAGTCTGAGTGGACTCAGTGACTTGCCCCAGTGTCCCACTTCAATCAGTATGTACCAGAAGTGGAAACACGACTCTAGGTTGCGTGAGACTGATGGGACAAGATCAGTCATCTGGCTCAAATTAAGAGATACAGGAAGTGACTACACGAAAGGCACTTATGGAACCAAGTAAGGTTTATTAAAGGCATAAACAGGAACAGATTATCCATCAGCAATCCCATCAGCAGAGTGCAGGTCAGCTTGGGCCAACAGTCTCAACAGGTATGCATTGCCCCAGAGTTCAGATCCCCAATTACTGAGGCACAATGAACCCCAATGATAAAACCAACTAGACCACTGACTACCAAAGAAGGAATGACTCAGAGACCCTCCAATCAAGCCCATACCCCAAAAGACCTTAAGAGGTTAGGTTAGTATTGAGATAAATGTTTCCCACAGAGCAAAGGAATACATTTGAACCTGACCCTGAGTTTAATCAGTTCCAAGTTCATATTCTTTCTAGCTAGCTTTGCACTGAGCACCTGCACAAAAGGGAGAGGAGTTCAAGACAAGTGGCCCATGCCTTCCCAATTTGGTGGGAAAATCAGGAGCTAATAAGCAGATTCTTGGGAAGCAAAAGCATGAAAACAAGTTTGAATAGAATGTCTACCACAGAGATGGTAATTACAACAGCATCTTACCTTTCTGTTGTCAGTCTACTCCTTGATAACATGTTTGTCCCTCAAGTATAACATACAGTAGTAGGTCATTAAGGAGGCATGAATAGGAGAGCTTGTGGTGCCACTGCCACAAGCAACAAAAAATAAAAAGGCAGGAGCCTGCTCCAAATAAGCCTGATCAGGACCTCAAATTACAGCCCAGTTTATCAGAAGCAGTGGTGCTATCACAGCTGTGCCTAACTGATCCCAGCATGGAGAGAGACTGGGCTCCATTGGCAGGCTGAGAACACAAGGTCTAAAAAGGAAGGTGTATGTGGGGGCAGGGAAAAAAAGGAAAAATCAGGGGAATTTTGGAGTTGTTACAGGTTCACTTCTCCATCTTCCACTCCCCACCTCACCTTTCCCTCTTGCTACCGCTTTGGATTCCCAAGGCTGGACTACCTTCCAACTACTTTTCTGTTTTAACAGGTTTCTTCAAACATCAGTCTGGCTTTGCAAACTTTTAATTTTTTCACCTCTATAAAAGACCGTGTCACAAAAGGTCATTAGCGACCAACTACATGGCTAAGACTCAATGTCCCATGAAGGGAGAAAGGACATTCTTACATTGACAATGGGTTGTATTCTGCAAAATTTTGTTCTGGGAAGTAGATTGAGCTTGCTTTTTATGGGCCTAATTTCTTTTAATCATGCTTTGGTCCAGACAATTTATGTAATACATTTCCATGTGCCCAAGGAATATAATAGTAAAGTCTGTGGTCAACAAAGTTGGGAGCTGTCCTCTCAAGTGAGGAAGAACAATGACAAATCTAGCTGCTACCTTCACAGGTTTATTTCTCTAACCCTTCCTTCTGATCTCATCCACCCACCAGGGACAGAATTAACATTTAAATACAGTGCTCAGAACTATTAGCAATGACTTCCAAATGTCTCTTAGAAGCCTTTTAGTAAAGCAATCTACTATCTTTCATTTGTTGGTGAGTTGCTGGTTCATAACATCAGTAACACTTTCTAGCACCAATGTGTAATCTTCAAGATCAAAACTACTGTAAGTAAAAAGATGCAATTCTCCCAATGAGTTAAGAGGTAGTAGCACTGTGTAGCGGACGGTGTTGTACCTGCGATCAAGACCTAGGTTCAAATTCTGCCTCAGATACTACCAGCATGTGATCCTAGAGGAGTCACAACCTATTTGAGCCTTGATTTTCACATTTATAAAATGGAGAGAATAGCATCAATCGGAGTGTGAGGATGAAATGATAACGTACGTAGCGTGCTTTCCAAAGTGCTATAAACATCAGCTATGCCATAATCTACATGCATCAAAGACATAGCAAACTACCTATAATCATGCAGACGAACTACCATATCTTTACGTTGATTTTAGCTAGTTGTCTAATCGGCTTATAGCTATAGGAGAGTATCCAGTACTTAGCAGATGATGGACCCTTTCAATCTACTGAATTCTTATTTAATCTCCCAAGTTTCAAACTCTTTTCTGCTCTCCCTAAACTTCCAGTCCCACTTCTCCTTTTTTGGGTCATAGACTTAGAACTGGAAAGGACCTCGAATGGCATCTTAGTACGTGCCCTCACTTTACAGAGGAACCTGCGGCCTGAAGAGATGACGATTGTCAGGCGTCACAGGTTGTCAGCGGCCAGAGCTGGGCTTTAAACCCAGGTCCTCTGTCCCCGAATCAGGAGCTCTTTCCATCACATCACTGAAACACACCACACAACGATAACATTTTCCAAACCAAATATCGATGGTAAAAATTACAAGAGTAAAATAACGGAATGACTCAACAACAAAGAGCAGGCAGCTATTGGGTCAAAACAAACCAAAGCTGCTGAGAGAGGGATCCTCTAACTGTCCGTTGCCATGAGAGCATTATACAGCTTCCCAAAGATCCATGCATAATTCGACGCGCATCCAGAGTTTAGAAAACGGATCGCAAAGCTCAGAATAATTCACACTTCAGTCCACGGTACGGTCATTTCCTTATGGATAATAATATGAAAAATCCATGGCCGCAGTTCAATTTTAGTGCTGTCATTAAATTTTACTAAACCTTATGTAACCTCACAAATTTAAAGATCTTCTTAAAATTTCTCTAAATGTTCTTGATGTTTTATGCCTTGAAATTAATACTATATTGCCTAACCTATAAAATGTTCCTTTGGTGTGTATGTTGATATACAACTAAATATAATTTATCTATAGGCACAGCCTAGTAACCAACAGTGAATTTTTCTTCCAATTATTTAAGACTTATTTCTGTCAAATTTTCATCTATGCAAGTCCTATGTGTGTATCGGTAGCTTAAGTTCCATATAGTTACTGCATTTTGTAGCTTGAAATGGAATTTTTCTCCTGTGATTTTTTTTTTAGTATTATACAGAAAAGTATTATTTTGTGCATTTATTTTATATCCTGCTAGTTTACTGAAGCCATCTGTTTCAACGTTTTTATTGCTTCTTTAGAGTTCTCTAAGTAAACCCTCATATCAACATCAGTTCATAGTGGAGAGAAAAACCTTTTAAAAACATTTATGTAAAGCTCATATATTAAAGGAAATAATGGGGGGGGGGGAAGGGAATTAGAACGGTACTTGTTGATACCAAATCTCAAACTCTATTTACCAACAATTACCAAAATTATCTGGCACTAGGTAAAAAATCTAAAAGCATATCAATAGAACAGAACAGACAAGCAAAGCCTAGAAATTACATAGAAGCAGTCTAGTACTTGATAAACTCAAGAACACAAACTACAGCAGTAGGGACTCTTTATTTAGTACAAGCTACTGGAAAAACTATAAAGACTAGCAAAAAGTAAGTTTAGATAAACATCTTACAGCATATACCACACTATATTCCAAATGGCTCAACTAACAACATAAAAAACAAAACACTGTTAAAAAAATAACAAAAAGCAAACAAAACCAACACAGAACAGAAGATTCTCTTTTATAACTAAGGATAATGGGAAACATCTGTAACCAGTTATGGGATCGTTTATAAACACAGACATTTTCAATCAAATAAAATGACAAAATAAAAACCACACAGACACCTTTGCACAAATAAACTCAATGCATCTAGAATCAGAAGATACACACTGTGAGAAAAAATATTCTCTTTAAATACATCTAATAAAAGTTTGCATCCAAAAACAAAAAGGAATACAAATCTGAGATCAAGAGTTACTCTGAAATAAGCAAATGATCAAAGGATAGGAACAGTTTTCAAAAGATGATATAGTTTAACAAAATTCACCTGAAAAATATTCAACAACACTCAGGAATCAATACTCAGAAATATTAAATTAAAATAACCTTGATGAATCACCTCAATCCCAAAATATGGGAAACAGAGCTGGAAAGGATTTGGGAAAGCAAACCAATTAAATCACTTCTAATCAAGCTATAAAATGATTCAATCAAACAGGAATAGAAAACTATGAAAGAAAAGTTACTAAACTGTTCGTACCCTCTGACCCTGAGATTCCACTCCTGGGTCTATTCTCCAAATAGGGCATTAACAAAAACCAAAAGACTCAGATGCTCAAAGAATATTCATAACATCATGACGTATAACAAAAATCTGGAAACAAAGTATGTGCTCAACAATCAAAGAATAACTGAACTGGGGTATATGAATGTAATTACATATTACTGTGCTGTAAGGAAGAATAAAAAACTCAGAGAACCACAAGGAAAGTACTGCAAAGTAATGAAAGCAGAGCCAAAACACAAAATACACAATGACTACAACAATGTTAATAAAGTCAGCATTATGAAGCAACAAAACTCTCGTCAAATACAATGGTCAATGTTACAACCATTCCTTCTGTTAACAAAAGCAAAAAAGTTTCTGGAGGATGTTTGTTGCAATATGTCTTGTGTCAAAATGTAGCAATTTTTTTTTAATGATCAAAACATTTATAAGACTTTTCACTTCACTAATGAACTGATGTTAAGGTATCTGTTTTGGAGGAAAATCTTCCCTTAATCATTACATTCATAAGATTTATCTGCAACATGAAGTCTCTGATGTCGAGTGAGTCCAGTGCTCCGGCGGAAGGCCTTCCCACATTTATTGCATTCATAAGGTTTCTCTCCAGTATGAATTCTATGATGGGAAACAAGGGATGAATTGCGATTGAAAGCTTTTCCACATTCATTACATTTATAAGGTTTCTCTCCTGTATGAATTCTGAGATGTGGCGTCAGTTGTGAGCTCTGTCGAAAGGCCATCCCACATTCATTACACACATATGGTTTCTCTCCTGTATGAATTCTGTGATGTACAGTAAGTTCTGCTCTCTGACAGAAGGCCTTTCCACATTCACCACATTCGTAAGGTTTCTCTCCAGTATGGATTTTCTGATGGCGAGTAAGTCCAGTACTCAGGCGAAAGGCCATACCACATTCATGACATTCAAAAGGTTTCTCACTAGTATGAATTCTATGATGTTGGGTAAGTTCGGTGCTCTGACAAAAGGCCTTCCCACATTCATTACATTCATAGGGTTTTTCTCCAGTATGAATTCTCTGATGGTAAGTAAGCTGTGATCTCTGGCGGAAGGCTCTCCCACATTCATCACATTCAAATGGTTTTTCTCCTGTATGAATTTTCTGATGTCGAGTAAGCTGTGAGCTCTGACGGAAGGCCTTTCCACATTCATTACAATCATAAGGTTTCTCTCCAGTATGAATTCTCCAATGCTGAATAAGCTGTGTCCTTTTACCAAAGGCTTTTCCACATTCAATACATCCATAAGGTTTTTCTCCAGTATGAGTTCTATGATGAGAAGCAAGGGAGGAACTATAATTGAAGGTCTTCCCACATTCATTACATTTATAAGGTTTCTCTCCAGTATGAATTCTCAGATGTCGAGTAAGGTGCGAACTTTGGTGGAAAGCCTTCCCACATTCAGTGCATTCATGTTTTTCTCCAGTATGAATTTTTTGATGTCTAGTAAGTTCTGTGCTCTGGCGGAAGGCTTTCCCACATTCATTACACTCGTAAGGTTTCTCTCCCGTATGAATTCTCTGATGAGAAGCGAGAGAAGAACTGTGGTTGAAAGCTTTCCCACACTGATCACATCCATAAGGTTTCTCTCCAGTATGAATTCTCTGATGGGAAGCAAGGGAAGAGCTGTGGTTGAAGGCTTTCCCACATAGATTACATGCATAGGGTTTCTCTCCAGTATGAATTCTCTGATGGCGAGTAAGGTGTGCACTCTGTCGGAAAGTCTTCCCACATTCACTACATTCATAAGGTTTTTCTCCAGTATGTATTCTGAAATGTTGAGTAAGCTGTGTCCTCTTGCAGAAGGCCTTCCCACATTCAATACATGCATAAGGTTTCTCTACAGTATGAATTCTTTGTTGTTGAATAAACTGTGTTCTCCATAATGTGGCCTTCCCACATTCGTAAGGTTTCTTTCCAGTATGTAGCCTATGATATTCAATTAGGTCTGAGTGATAACTGAAGGATTTCCCACTTTCATTATACTTAGAAAATATCTTCTTTGAGGAAATTTTATTGTATTTTCTTAGGTCTGAATACAGTCTGAAGCTCTTTCTATGTGTATCATATTTGGGAAGATTCTTTCCTATGGGTACTCTCTGTTGTGGAAAAAGAATTGGTCCTACACCAAAGAGTCGACTATATTTATTATATTCATGGCTTCTCAATTTCCTAGGGGCTTTCCTTTGGATGATTTTTACATGCTGGGTTTTCTCCTCATCACTCTGCTCATCCTCTAACCTGGCTTCATATTCCCAGGTTTCACTCAATTTAGACTCACAAGGACCATCATTTGTGAGTTTTTCCTGGGATGATTCTTCCATAGGAGCCCAGCTTTGGAGTAAACTACTTCTTTTCTGGTCTGATCTGCCAATCTGAAAAAAAGAAGAAATGTCAATATCCCATAGTAACTGGTTTCTGGCCTAGTCTCCTAATCTGAAAGAAAAAAATCTAAGCATCCTCTGTTCCCTGTACTATACACATAGTTCACCTTTATCATATTCATAAAAACAAAAAAACCCCACTAAAATCAATAACAACTCTTTAGCTTCAAAGGACAGTATTAAGATACTAATTACTAAATAATAGTATTAAGACACAAATAACAAAATCTTATATTTGCAGGGCTATTGTAAGGAAAGAGCTTTACAAACCTTACAATGTAACATAAGTATAAGTTTTCAGTCATTACATCTTACTAAATACTGAGACTCATTATTGCATGAAGATGGATAGTTTTGTTACTTTGCAAATGAGGGAGGTTCAGAGTGAGCAACTTGCCCTAAGTTACACTGTTAATAAAGTATCCAATTTGACACTCAAAACAACTTCTACTGACTCCAAAATCCAAAGCTCTATTATGTAACATTACTTCTCTAGTCTTTTATCCCAATGGTCTTTTCACTAGATTATGTTATCTACACACAAAAGAATAAATCCATTCTCAGCCACAAATATGTACCCTACAGGTGGAAAACCAACTTTTAGGAATGATATGATCAGGGCAGAGCCAAGATGGCAGAGTAAAAGAAGTACAATGAGCTTCCCTCCTACCCCAAACTCACCCAAACATACCTAAAAAATGCACTGGACAAAATCCTGATGGGAAGATGCAAGAAAAAGTCAAACGAGTCATTTTTTCCATAGAGAAACTGAGAGAGAGGTCTGGGAACACTAAGGACAAGGCCTGGCCAAGAACATGGCTGCTGGGAACACTCCTGCTCAAGACCAGGGCAAAAGGTTCCAGACCCATACTGGGGCCTCACAGGGTATGGGAACAGGTATCATCTAGAAGTTTTGTCTCCTACTAACAGATCCAGGGTGGATGGAGGAAGGGATCTGCACACAAGTGTAACATTGTTTGGTAAGGCGCACTCTTGGGTCCTATGCTATTCACTTGGCAAAGAGTAAGTTCACATGCAAGAAGGAGCACAGTAGCTTAGACCTCGCTCTCCCCTGGCCCCAGAGAAAAGCACAATTTTAGTTCCAGCTTCTATCTAGCCTGGTCTGAAACCTGGAGAATAACTTGGGCAGGAATCTCAGACAAAAGAGAATGGCTGAAAGGGGTGTGGTTATTTGGATGTGATGTAATATTACTGTGCTATAAGAACAGAAGGGAATGTTTTCAGAGCGATATAAAATGAAAAAAAATCACAACAGTCTGCACAGTGACAAGAATGCTGTAGAAACAAGTAACTTTTGAGACACTTAGGAACTGATCTACCCATGAAACACGCTGCCTATCTCCTGATAGAGAGAAGGGCTCTGAGTGTAGAGTGACATATACACACAACATATGTGTGTATACTTCATGTATATTTTTCTTTCGGACATAGTCAGTGCAGAAATTTGTTTTACTTAACTGTGTCTGTAATAAAAGATTTGTTTTTCATTCTCAATTGAAGGGAAGGGGAAAGAAAGAAATGGAACGTGGAATTTTGGTGATAAAAAAAATAATTAAAAAGAATGATACAGAGAAGTCTAAAGGGTTGGGCAGAATTGGCATTCACTTTTCTGACATGACCAAGATTTCCAGGTTTCCTAAATTTCTCTCATTTGCTATGGATACATCCCTAAGGGTTGAGAAAACAATGAAAGAAGAACAATAGGGCTAACTAATTCTGCATCTTCTCCACATTCTTGAACATCAGGTTTCTGAAATGCTCCCTCCAGTTGTCTGGAACAAATCACTATAGTGTGTCTTTCTGGACTAGGGAATTAGGCATACGGCAGGTAAAGGCAAAGTGTCTGAAATATTTAACAGTGATACAAATTAAGCAATAATTTATTTCTAAAACCTACAACGTAAACCTATGTACTAGAGTGAAGAAAGGGGCTTTCCAATATGTAGTATGAACTGCTGTCATTTGAACGGAATAAGGAAATGAAAGCTAATGCCTATGAAGAGCCTGTGGCTTTGACACTTTCCAGTCTGGTGAGAAGATGAGGAAAAAGGTTGAACACAAGTCAATCCATTAGTGAGGAAGTATGGCAAAGGTTACTGGGGAACCAGCTAAAGAAAAAGAATCAGAGTAAGGGGAAATATCAATGAAAAGAGATTGCTATAAATAGTGTGGGATCAAATCCTCCTCATCTCAAATAAAGAACATGCTAATAAGAAAGCTACCTGCTCCCCTCCCATTTCTTGACCTTCTAATTCATCAATTCATTCAGCAAACAGCTTTCAGATACCCTATAAAATCAATAACATCAAAAATAAAATCAATGTACCCTTAAAGCCCTTTACCAATATCACGTTATATGATCTTCACAACAACTCTGATAGGCATGTGCTATTAATATCCCCATTTTACAGATGTGGAAATAGAGATAGACAGAAGTTAAGTGACCTGTCTAGGGTTAAACAGCTAGTTAGTGCTGAGAATGGATTTGAACTCAGGACTTCAAGACCCTAGGTCTAATGCACTATCCACCACGCCACCTAGCTGCCTCTCATTGCCTTCTTATTAAATTCAGCCCAACAATCCGTTTTGGATGCTGAATGTAATGAATTATTGGGTTAGCTATCCCTATCAATTTTGTATCATCTGCAATTTTGATCACCTTGTCAACTATGCTTTTGTTCAAGTCAACGAAAAAGAAAAGTTAAAGAGAACAGACCAAACACTGACCCCTGGGTACTCTAATGGAGACGTTCTGCTCAGCTTACACTGAACCACTAACAACTGTTTTAAGTGCAGCCATTCAAAGGTCCAAAGCTATTAAACACGTTAATTATTTAGTTCATATTCTCTCAATCTTTTCCACAAAAACATTATGACATACTTATCAAACAATTACCCTAAACCAAAAGAAATTATACCTACTGGGTATATATATAGGGTTATCAGTATATCCCTGGATCTATCCATTTGGGTTTTGAAACTCTTTTTTTGGGGGGGGGCGGGGGGGGAGAAGAAGGTTTGGAGACATTCTGTTTAAGAGGGTAAGGGGTTCCCCAGTGAGAAAATTCTCTCTCCCAATAAAGACTGGAAATTTGTTTGCAACTTTTACTACAGTCTTAGAGAGTTTCCTTAGTGCCACTGAAGGATGAAAGGTTAAATGATTTACCAAAGGTCACATAGCTAGTATGTATCAGAGCAGGGAAATGATCCCAGGTATTTCACATTCAAAAAGTAACCCTCTATCCACCAATATACTTTTATCCATTTTAATACCCTGTTAAAAAAAAAAGGACTAATAAGGCTAAGTTTTACTACTTCCATTATAGTTTTATAATTTTTTTATATTCACAACTTTTTCTCCTCTACCTATTCACTAATCCCATCTTTAGTGACCTATTCCTGAAAGTTTCCCCAGGAACTGAAGATAAGTTCACTGGCATAGGGTTTGTTAACTCCATTGAGCTCTCCTAATCTCTCCCAAACTTTTCTTTTTACTTTTTTTTTCCCCCTTAATTGGGGCTTTGGTCCTTCTCCAGACCTACACTACCATCCCATTCTCTAAAATCTTTCAAGTGTCACTGACAGAAGTTCAGCAGTATTATTTGTTAATTTGTTAAGATCCTATAGAATTCAGGTCAACTGGGCCAAGTGACTTAAGATCCATCAAGGTTAGAAAGGTTCCAATCTCCTTATTTATTATGAGTTTCAATTCCCCATTAGCCATTTCTATTTTATCCTTTCCCATCTAAAGGTTATTCTTCTTTTGGAACCCTGACATGAGCAAAACAATGCTGACCCACAAAATCTTGACAAGAACTCCCATGCACCACTTCCTCCACTCTTACCCCAAAAGTTTCCTCTCTTTTGAGGATTAACATTGACTTCTTTGAAAGGATCTACACACCATGTTTTCCTATATTCTCATAATCTTGCTCATATTCTGGACATATTCCAGTTTGTTTCTGCATTTCCTAAGCTATTGGACTCAGGAACTAAACACAGTAGTCTTTTTTTTTTAGTAAACAACACAGTTTATT
>JAQQSZ010009341.1:0-12799 GCA_028646595.1 Phalanger gymnotis
GATACACAGGCAATGGGGCATAGAAATTTATCTTGCCCTACAAGAAAGGAAGGGAAAAGGGGATGGGAGGGGAGTGGGGTGACAGAAGGGAAGGCTGACTGGGGAACAGGGCAACCAGAATATATGCCATCTTGGACTGGGGGTGGGGAGAAATGGGGAGAAAAGTTATAATTCAAACTCTTGTGAAAATCAATGCTGAAACCTAAATATATTAAATAAAATTTTTTTAAAAACCACTATGCTAGAAGAACGGAATCACATCAATTTTTACGTTCTCAATATAAATAAAACTGAAAGACAAAAGTAAGTTACAGCTAAATGGAAGTACTGTTCTTAGGTCCTCCTTGAAAAATTAACTTTGGTTATGCATCTAAAGGCAACAAGAAACTATTTCCTGGGATGTGTGACAACCTAGTATCATAGTCCTCACGATAAGAATTTATAAAAAGACTACCAAAAAGAATTTCCATCTGTTTTTCGGCATCTGTTGTAGAGGATGAAGAGACAGAAAAGTTCTATCAAAAATTTGATGAGACCATCCAAATTAAATAACCATGTACTTTGATACTCAGTGACCTTAATGCAAAAACAAGACAGCAGAAAATGTTAGAAAATGTGGTTTAAGAATAAGAAATGAGTAAGACTACAATGAGCAAGACTATACAGAAGCTTCATAACAATATATTATACTTTCCTCAAGAATAGACATTGGAGATGGAAAGGACTAAATAACTTCTTCAAAAATGAAAGTGGCTACATTTTAAAAGCCAATAGATAACAGGTTACTGGTATAAAAGTTATTTCCAAATTTATTGTTTACATACGGTTATATCATCAAATTATTAGAGCAAAGATCAAAATTAAGACCAAATTAAAATAAAATAAAAATGAGAAAAATACATAATACAGAATTTGGGAAACTCTAAACTGACCTAAACATACTGTTGAATCCCCAAAATGAGAAATTGATAAAAAAAAAATCAACAAAGACTTCCAAAAGGAGTTTAATTGATGTAAATCAGTTATCTCAATAAGGAAATCAATAGAGTCTAAAAATCACCTTGGAGGCAGTTTCCCTATAGATGATGAGGTTCTACCAGATATGTTATTTTCAGATAACGCTGTGCTGATTGTATCAAGCCCCAGGATATTACAGGGCTTCCTAAATAAGGTTCAAAATCACTCCAAAGATATCGATCTAACTATTCATACAAGAACATCCAAGTACAAAAAAATGCTTATTTCCCAGGCTATGATTTGCACTTAGATAGGCAACCCATAGAACTGGGCTTGGTATCTTAGACATAAGTATCTTGAATATTAATCTTAGATACTATATATGAAAAGTGAACTGCAGTGAGAATTGACTAGGGGAAGGGGAACAAGCTAGATGGCCTTTTGGAAATTGTGCCATGTTTTTAATGACCCTAAACTTCTCAATGAAACTAAGATCCTGTTTTTTAACATTATTATTTCAGTGATACTATATGGCTTCAAGTCACAGACTACCACAATCTCCAAAGACTTAAAGTTGTGGATTGCCCAAAAGGCACTGGAGAGGCATGTGGTAGAGTAGACTGCAACATATTAATAATAATAATAACTATTATTATTATTATAGCTTTTATATAGGCACTGTGCTAAGCACTTTACAAATAATATTTCATTTGATCCTCACAGCAACCCTAGGAGGTAGGTGCTACCCCCATTTTACTATAGAGGAAACTGAGGCAAACAGAGGTTAAATCCAAAAGAACACAGCTGGTTGGATTTGAACTCAGGCCTTCTTGACTCCAGGCCCAGCAGTCTATCCACTGTGCACCTAGCTATTTACTATTACTAGTGATGAGCTGTGCAGAGAAGTGGCATAAATTATATTATCAGAGAAATATATATTTGGAAAAGTAAGCGGGCAGGTCATATAATTAAAACAAGGAAGAACTGATAGAAAACCAATATGATATAACATCATTCAAGAAATGTCAAGAGACACTACCACTGCTACTACTACTACTACTACTATTACTACTAATAATAATAGTATTTCTAGGGAGCCTTAGGGTTTACAAATTACATATATTTTCTTATTTGATCATTTAAACAACCCTACAATATAAAAGTAGGCAGGGATAGCTAGGTGTCAGGCCTGTAGTCAGGAAGACTCATCTTTTATTATCAGTATCTTTTAGTATCAATTATTATCCTTATTTTACAGAAGAAACTGAGACATTAAGTAATAGGGTCACACAGGTAATAAGTGTTGAAGGCAGGATTTGAACTCAGATCTTCCTGACTCCAATTCCAGCACTCTATGCACTATGCTAAGAGACCTAGATTAAGGCCCCTGATACATTGTGTGGCCCCATTGTGGAGGATGAACAAGAATTGCACAGGATAAGAAAACATGAATGAGTTCTACTCTGTGACATTGGAGGAAGTAGCCACACTGATGCACTCACAAGTCATCAAAGTGCTACAGAAATCAATAAAGGTATATTTGGGGGATTGGAAAAATGAAGTTTTCCATAGAATTTCAGAACTAGAAAGAAACTCACAGACTACCAAGTCAAACTATCCTCACTTAACAAGTAAAGAAACTGAGGCTTGGGGTGGAGGAGGTGGGTAGGGCTAGCATTTAGGCAGGAAGGACTGGTCTGTACCTGATGGGAACTGGACAAGGCAGGGGAAGGGCTCCTCCATTGCCTGTTTGTGCTGGATATTTGGGAGCCTGCTGGGATCTAGGAGACTATGGGGGAGAGGCAAGGATGCTAACAGACTCCTAAGTCACAGCTACATCATGGCTCTATCACAGTCTGCCAGCCTATGTTGTAATCTGTCATGGCTACATCACATTTCTGTCATACATCTATCATGGTTGTTATACCTCTGTCATAGCTATGCCATGCCTCTGTCATGGATATGTTGTAACTCTATCAGGCTATGTCATACCAGTGTCGCACCTCTGTCTCTCCTGTTATGCTGATGTGACACCTCTGTCACACCACTCTCACACCAAAGTCATGCTCTGTCATGTCAATGCCACACCACCATGCCAATGTCGTGTATCTGCCATAAGAATGCCATGCCTATGTCATGCCTCTGTTGTGCCCGATATCAAGGCTATGTCATGCCGGTGACACACTTCTCTGTCACTCCAGTGTCACACCTCCTTTCCCCCCTATCAGGACCTCCTTGGGAGCTCATAGAAGTGGTGCTCACCGAGTATGAAACAGTTACCATGCTGGAAAAGGGTGTGACCACACTTAGCTAGGTGGGATTTTGAGCAGAGGAGCAGTGGTTGCCAAGTCTGGTTTAGATGGTGTGAATGTGGCTCCTTAGGAGAAGGAGGAACAGGGCTCTGAAATGCATTGCAATATCACACCTCTGTCATGCCAATGGTGCAGCTATGAAATGTCAATGTCACATCTGTATCATAGCCATGTCATGCCATTTTCATGGCACTGTCATGGCACTTGTGCATCAATTACATGCTAGTTTCATGCAGACACCATGCCAATTACATGCCGATGTCACTCCAATGGTAAAAATCGTGCCAGTATCCCACAAATGTCAATGTCGTCCCAATATTCAATAGCCAATATCATGCAAACATAATGCCAAAATACATACCAATGTCACTCCAATATCATGCCAAATTACACACCAAGTATCAGATCAATATCATGTCAATATTAAAAACCTTACACCAGTATCGCTCAAACTTCACAATGATTACAAGCCAATGGCATGCCAATTAGACACCAGTTTCACACCAATTACACACTAATTTCATGCCAGTTACACACCAATATGAAACATCATGCCAAAATCACACAAACACCATGCCGAATATATACCCATGCCGTGCCGATTAGAAACAAATGTCATGTCAATTACACATCTATATCATGAAAATTGCCTTCCAATGTCCCATAAACATCACACAATTATATGGCAATATCATGCCCATTACACATCGATATCATACCAATAATAAACATCATGCCAATATCGCACAAACATCACACAATATCACACCAATATTACAGCTATGTCATGCTATGACTATTATTCCTTTGCCACAGCTCTGCCATGACTATGTCATATCAATGTCACAATCTGCCATGGCTCTGTCATTCCAGTGTGACAATATGTCATTCCTATATCATGCCTCTGTTGTGGCTATACCTGTAGGGTAATGTGAGGGGAAGAATTCCAATTTCTTTTCATTTCAATGAAAATAGAGGATTTTCAAGCGTTCCTGATGAGAACACCAGAACTATGTAGAAACTCTGAACCACAAGAGTCAAAGGAAACTTAAATATGAGCAAACAACCAGAAGGAGCTAAACAAGGATGAACTGCCTACGTTCTTATATGGGAAGATGATTCATGTATCATCTTTGACCTAGGACCCAGTCTAGGTTTTTGGTGCCTTCTGATTTTTGCCAACAGATCTATGGCAAAAATCTGGGGAGCTGAAGACTATAAGCTCAATAGAAGTCAACAGTGGAAGATGGCAGCCAAAAAAAACTAGCATAATATTCCTTTATTGTCATAGAGGGGCATGATCATCCACACCTGAAGGCCAAGTCACCTTTCCCAGTTGTAGCCAATTGTGGCATTTCCCAACCACCCAGAACTCCTCCTTTTTTGTTTTCAATAAAGAGAGTCTTTCCCTTCTCATCAGGGTCATTGGCCTGACTGAGAGGGCCAGGTCTAACTCACTTTATTAACAGCTTATGTATCACTGCTAATAAACTAATTTTGCTTGGGAAAATGTGCCTCAGTTTCCTTGTTATTACAAAAGAGCCCAGAAACCGTTTCAGGAAGCAAAACTGATCTCATTGCCAAGCAAATAGATATGGCAACAATGGTTTAAAATATGAGCTCATTTGTAAAACGTTATAAAGGAGAATGGTGGAAAATTATAAAGGAAAATGAGGAAATATTAAAGTAGTAGTCATCCCACAAAATAACAAAGAGCAGTGAAGGGGAAAATGAATCTGTAGAAAGCTTGACATAAGACCTAACTAAGCCAGATCATCCCATGAACAATGATAGATGAACTGGAAGACAAAAATAGCAAAAAAAAAAAAAAGTCCTTAAGCACCTTGGGTAAGTATTCTATAGGTTCATGGCAAAAGAATCACATAGGATATGAAGGTATAGCAATATGCACCATTAGAGGGAGTGGCTACATCAGTGAAACTACAGATTAATTGGAGCACTAAAATATTTAAGTGCCCACTATGCTCCAACTTCAACTTCATTGGGTAATGAAATAAATATAACTGCAGAGCTGTCCCTGTCAGGGACTTGAACCAGGGAGGAGAATCAGATGAGAATCATTTTGGTGCTGAGATAAATTAATATTATACTATCATATTAATAACTAATTATTAATTTGTGATCCACCCTTTTCCTTTTATTTCTGTTAAAACCCATCTTCTGAAAAGGTAAGTCAGCCACTGAAAGGCATAGTTGAGTGATAAAATTGTTCCTAGCCCCAAAGCACATGCTTGTTAACTTTGAGTGGATACCTTAACCAACTGGGAGACCTAACTTCTGTTTAGAATATAAAAAGAATCCAGCCTGGGTGCAACTTTGCCTGGAGGAGGAACTCCCAGTCCTTGGGGTCCCCTCCATTTGAGTTTAGGGCAACTCGGCTCATGAAGGAGAAAACTAGCTAGAGAAGTCCAAATTGAGATGACTTCCCCTTGCCCAGATGACTTGAGGTGCTGAGTCTTGTGATCAAGCCATGTTCTCAGCAAGAGAAGCTGACTTTTAGCCTAGTTCCTTATTAAATGTCCACCAATCAGGATTGATTTTCACTTGTCAGGGGAGTTTCCTTTCACAAAGGATTTAAGGTGTTTCAGGGTTTCCTTTGGCACCTTTGGTTACTGAGAGAAACCAATGACCATCAGTTTATTGATTGCTGTCTAGCCTAATTAATGAATGTATTGTTAATTACCGAGAAACTCTGTGTCTCAGGGTTTCCATTCATCTCAATGCAGAGTAACCAGCCTCCATCAAATCCCCTTGCTTGAGCCACTCCCATCCCCTAATTCTCTCATATTTCAGTCATCAGAGACAGACACAGAAGGTTCATGGAAGGAGGAAGACTAAACAGCAGACTTTAGAGTAGACAGAAAGACAAATTGATTCAAAAACCTTCCTGACCAATCAAGCTCTAGTCCCTTCCTTTAAAGAAAAGGATAGGATATTCCCAAGGGCCAAGACCACCAAGAAAGTCCTAAGTCATCTATTTTAAAAGTCCTTAGCATTGGGGGCTCCTTGGGCTCTCCTCTCCTTTTCCCTTCTCTTTCTGTTTCTCTAGTCCTGTTGTGTTAATGACAATCCAATCTGTCTGACTCCTTAATTCAGGACACTTTCCGATACCATTCCAAGTTGGTTATACCCATGGTGCATGCCTACTTGTTTTCTTGCTCTGGTCCCTGACTCATAATTACTTGATTGCAATATGTATCTGCCCAACTAGGCCATTTCTTACTACAAAGTCCCAGCCCCCATATCAAGTCACACCTACGCTCAAATCTTGACCATTTTGCAACCACACAACTCCTAATCCTTAGGAGGGTGCACTAAATCTGAGCAACTCCCCCAGGCTCATCAGTTGGCAGCATTCTGTCTTGCTGGTAGTTGGGAAGGGAAGGAGGTAGCTCCACCAGCTGATGCTTAAAATGGCATGAAGCTCTTATATATTCCAAAAGCCCACTAATCCACTGCCAGCACCACAGAAAAGCAGAAAAAGCCAGTCCCTGCTTCCACCTATACCTCAGATTTCATTTTGCCCTTGTCTGCCTTATTTTGTCCTTTAAAAGTTTGTCCTTGGTGTTTATTTTAACCTCATTTCCCATATATAAAAATGTTGGTGATAGGTTGGAAGTGGGGCACAAATTGTGATCCATCCTATGCCCTCGATCCCTTTCCCCTACCCCCAATCCTGGCACTGCATTCTGTATTCTCAAAGAGCATCCCTGTATAGAGTATTAAACAGGTCTTTATGGCAGCCACCTGATGATGCTATTATCCCAAGACAGCTTGGTTGTTGCCCTCAATCCGTAAAACAGAGAGAAATATTAGCAACCCCAGAGTTAGAGTCACTGGAAAAAATAGATAATTCATTATACATGTAAGATATTTTAAATCCTGGTTTTGTAATTTAGGGAGCACCTGACCAGTATAACTGACCACCACCACTCCCCCACCACACACTTTATTTGGGTGACCAGTTGATTTATTCCTAAATGCGTATCATCAAACCCAGTGGTCTCTCTAGTATAAGAGGACATATCTTTATAGTTTGGAAGATCCAAAAATGACTCTGACACCCAGAAATATAAAATCTCCAAATCTGAGTGACTGCTGAGCATCAGGAGATGTCACTGAAATATGCAACAAAATCTCATCAAGAAGCAGAGAGGATTGAACTCCTGGTATACTAAAAGCATTCATGTTTTATCACTTAGTTAAGTACTTAAAACTCAAATTACTGGTCACATCATTATCTAGAAATCATTTCATTTACATTTTCTTCTCACTTAGGGAATAGAATGTCAGACTTGGTAAATGTGTTAGATAGTTTTGCTGACCTACTTTCCCTCTTTTCTTTCTTTTTCTTTCCTCTTCTCTTTTTCCCTTTAATTCTTTCTTTGTTATTCTTTGTGGTAAGAGATATATCACTGAGTAAGGAGTATATCAGTGAGTAAAGGAGGGGAAGAAATATATTGGGAAATAAAGGTGATATAAAAACAAAAGACAACAAATAAAACCAATGTTTTTTAAAAAATTGTTGCATTTGTTTTAGTTGGCTCACATTCCTTCAACACTCAACAAGCATTCATTAAGTAGCTAGGCATTGTGTTGGTTACATAAACATATTGTATAAGCCCATTGTTCACATAAAGAACTTGTGTTATGGATTCATTTGTTTGTTTTGTTCATGTTTACTCAAGTCCCTGGGAAAACTGTAGAACAAGTACCTATAATCTCAGGAGAATGAACAAATTATGGAGAATAAATAATGTAGTAAGGTATTTGGATTTGTTTTTAATTTACATTTAAAGTTATTTTTGCCTGGGGGGGGGGGGGGCATGTAGTAAAACTGCTGCTAAGCTTCCTACATTGGTCCATAGTGCCTTTATAGCAGTAGGTCCTTAATAAATGTTGACTGAGTGATCAAACAAATAGTAGGCATATATGCAATTGTATGCCTTTTCTTAGAGTGATTTCACTCGTGGCAAAATTATCTGGCTCTCACAAGGATCTCCTTGTAATGTGTTTATGCTTTGTAGAAGGAAGCTTTTTAAATAAAGAGATCTCTTCTCCCATGGTGATCTAGTGCTTTCTACATCTAAATCTTTGTTATGGAAAAGATTCATGAAACCAGGCAACCTAAACTCCAAATCTTACTCCACATCAGGCAGTTATCCCTTTTTTCTACTTTAATTAGATTAGTCTTTCTTTCCCTCACTCTTAACATAAGCATACTTCTCTAAACGAGAGTGAGTAAAATTTCTATTCATTTTCCCCACCATGGCATACTAACAATACTTTGGGGCATGTTACACAGTGTGATACAAAGAGAACTTCTGGGTTTGTGTTGTATTTTAAAATCTGGTTGGCAGCTCTTTCTCATTTGAACATATAATACTTGTAGATTTTTTTTTGCTTGTGTGATTTGACTTTTGGCAAAGAAAAAAAGGCAAATGTATGAATTTTCTGCAAGAGAAGCCAATACACCTTTGGCATGGCAATTTGAAGTTTGCTATTTGTCTGTAATATTTAAGTATATCATGGCAATGAAACTCATGATCAGTGTGTACTTGAAATTTTGTAAACAAAAGTAAACTGTGCTTGTCTTATATTTTTGGTGTTTTTGTTTGCTATATGATTAGAGGTAAGAACAACATAACCTGGACTAGGTCTAAGAAAGTTTAAGTTACTTTAATTCTTAGAGTCTTCTACACATCCTCCAAATTTTCAACTGGCCCCAATCCTTCAAAACCTCTCAAACAAAAAAATAGTTTTTAAAAGACTCCCTATATCCTTTGTTGACCACACTGGTATAGAAGATGTTTTGTTTGGTTGTTTTTCAGTTGTGTCCAACTCTTCATGACTCCACGTGGGGTTGTCTTGGCAAAGGTACTGGAGTGGTTTGCCATTTCCTTCTCTAGCTACAGATGAGGTAACTGAAGCAATTAGGGTTAAGTGACTTGCCCAGCGTCACACAGCTAGTAAGTGTCTCAGGCTGGATTTGAACTCATGAAGAAGTTTTTCTAACTCCAGGCCTAATGCTCTATCCGCTGTGCTACCTAGCTGCCCATAGAAGGTACACTAGCTCTGATATATCTAGAGGGCCACCACATTTCAGATAGTACACAGGTCAAGAGGCTTGATGTCCTTCACTACTAACCTAGAGAAATATAATATCTAATGTAATATTGTCTATTTATATTGTTACCTTCAGGAAGGTTTTCTTTAGCTTATTAAAAATTACCATATCAAAATTATTCCATTTCTCACTACCTTGAGGGTTATTGGCTTCTTGTTGCTGTTTTAAAGATATAATCACTAAAATCACAGTGTAAGATAATAACAAAAGACTGTGATGAAAGGGAAACTACCCCCTGCTGTGAGCAACTAAGCAGGAGGTTAAACATTACAAAACAGCAATTTTTCAGGAAATTATGTCACTGATACTGAGGTTATTGGTTAACAGTAGTTTGGTTTCTAGAATTAATGAAACAACTGCAGTATATGTTTCTCCAGTGTCAATTTAATTCACTTTCATTCATTTCAACAAATATTTATATTAGGAACTAAACTCTGTGAAAGACACTATGCTAGACACCCAAAAAAGCTTTCAGCTCTTTACCCAAAAAACTAGGGAGCATATGAATGCAAAGGAGTGATGCAGCCAGCAAGCTAGGAGAAAGTTGAGGGGGAAGAAAGACCCCTTTCGGCTGGGGAAAAAGGAGACGGAAAGTTGTCAAGAAAAGCTTCCTGCAGCAAGTGACACCTAATTTGAGTCTAAGAAGAAGGCAGAGACTACAGTTATCTTTTCCACATCATGGGGGTCAGGGGTGAGGCACTCTCACAATCTAGAAAATCCATGTAAATACATTTTTTTTCTTTTTCTTTTATAGGGTGTTTACAGTACTACATCCTGCTTCATTTGTTTAGGAGCTGTGTGACCCTCAACAAGTCACTTTACCCCTCTCAGCCTCAGTATTAAAAGATAAAATATGTTGATATGATAAGATACTATATATATTTTATGTATTTCTGAGTTTGTAGACTTTTTCTGTATCATCTACTGGCCTTCTCGTGTCACCTCTGACTTCTGCAAAACTCCCCCAAAATTCTCATTTAATTTCATATGACAACCTGCAATATATCCAAACCATGATGGAGAAAGTCACAATGCAGAAAGGATATTTGTTCATTAATTGTTCAATAATTCCAAAGAATATCTAATACTAATTAATTGCACACAATGAAAAGAGAAGTAGGGGTTTCCATTTGCATGAGTGAAAGGAATACTTAACTTGTCCTCTTTTCTTCTGCCTCTATGGTGATCTTATCAGCTCCCATGGATTTAATTAACCATCTTTATGCTGATGATTCTCAAATATACCTATCCTGCCCCCAAACTCTACACTCATCTCCAATCTCAAATCTCCAACTGTCTT
Source organism: Phalanger gymnotis (assembly GCA_028646595.1). NCBI lineage: Eukaryota > Metazoa > Chordata > Mammalia > Diprotodontia > Phalangeridae > Phalanger > Phalanger gymnotis. The sequence goes on from JAQQSZ010009341.1 coordinate 10,718, forward strand.
TCAGAGATCATAAACTGGACATTCAGTAAATATCTTAAACTCAATATGCCCAAAACTAAACTCATATTTCCCTCCAAAACTTCCCTGCCTCCTGCCTTCCCTATTGCTACAGAGGGCAACACCATCCTCCCAGGCCATCAAGCTCACTACTCAAGAGACATCTTGGATTCCTCATTATCTCTCACCCCCATATCCAAGCTGTTACCAAGATCTGTCAATTTCACCTTTGCAACATTTCTCAAACATGCCCCCTTCTCTTCTCTGGCATTGCCACCACCTCAGAACAGGCCCTCATCACCTCACACCACAATGGCCTGCTAATGGGTCTACCTGCCTTAAGTCTCTCCCCACTCCAGTTCATCCCCTCTTCAGCCACTAAAATGATTTTCCTAAAGTTCAAGTCTGATCATGTCACCCCACCCCCACCCACACTCAACAGTATTCCCTCACTCATAGTTAGCGCTTAAAAAGACCTTAGCTTAAAAAGGGCCACAGTCTCCTGCTGCATCCTGGGCCATCTCCAGTCATCCTGATCAATATCTGGCCACTGGACCCAGATGACTCTGGAGGAGAAAGTGAGGCTGGTACCTATGCACAGCCCTCCGTCACTCAAATCAAAGTCAATTGCAAGTCATGTCATCATCTCTTTGGTGTCATGGTCCTCTTTGAGAACGATGGACAAACCACACACAACACAAACCCTAGTGACTCTCTATTGCCTCCAGGATCAAATGAAATGTTCTGTTTGGCATTCAAAGATTTTCATAGCTTAGCCCTTCCTACCTTTCTATTCTTCTTACACCTTACTCCCTGACACATACTCTTCAATTTGGTGACACTGACCTTCTTAATGTTCCACTAACAAGATAGTCCATCTCTCAGCTCCTGGCATTTTCTCTAGTTGTCCCCTATGCCTGCAATGTTCTCCCTCCTCCACTCTGACTACTGACCTGCCTGGCTTCATATAAGTTCCAACTAAAATCCCATCTTCTATAGGAAGTCTTCCCTGACTCTTCTTAATAAACATGCCTTCATGGGGCAGAGCCAAGATGGTGGCTGGACCACAGGGACTGGCCTAAGCTCTCCCCCAGGACCCTCCAAACACCTATAAAAATGGTTGTGAACAAATTCCAGAAAAGCAGAACCCACGAAATAGCAAAGGGAAGCAGGGTTCCAGCCCAGGACAGCCTGGATGGTTGCTGGGTAAGGTCTATCTCACGAGCTGGGAGCAGAGCTGAGCAGAGCCCAGCGTGGGCTGCACCTGGACCAACCAGACTGGGAGATGAGCAAAACAGGCCCTAGCTCCCTGAATCAGTGAGCTGTGGAAGTTACCACACTTCTCAACCCACAAGCAGAGACAACAGAGAAGGTTACTGGGGAAAAAACTGTGGGGATATAGTGAAAGGAGTTCGCAGTTCGGCCACCACCCCAGGGACAGCAGAGGTGGTGCAGCTACGGAACTACAGCTGCAGTTGCTTCTGGCCCCAGGCCCACCTGGTGGGAGGAATTAAGTGGCAGATTAGAGCAGGAGTGCAGAGACTGCTTAGATCTGAGTCATGGTCCAGGTTGGCGGTTCTTGGGGGAGGAGAGTGCTGGTGTGGCAGAGCTTGCTGTGCAGAAAAAGCTCTGAAAACAACAGCACAGCCCCTCAGGCTTGGGACAAAATACTCTATACTCTACAAGCAGTCATACCCCAATGAAAAACTCAAGTGTCAAGTAGTTGGCTGGGAAAATTGCCAGGCAGTGAAAACACACTCAGATTCAGACTCAGACTTTGGAATCTTTCTTTGGTGACAAAGAAGATCAAAACATACAGCCAGAAGTCAACAAAGTCAGAGCCTACATCGAAAGCCTCCAAGAAAAACATGAACTGGTCTCAGGCCATGGAAGAGCTCAAAAAGGATTTGGAAAAGCAAGTTAGAGAAGTAGAGGAAAAATTGGGAAGAGAAATGAGAAGGATGCGAGAAAACCATGAAAAACAAGTCAATGACTTTCTAAAGGAGACCCAAAAAATACTGAAGAAAATAACACCTTGAAAAATAGACTAACTCAAATGGCAAAAGAGCTCCAAAAAGCCAATGA
>JAQQSZ010009342.1:0-12799 GCA_028646595.1 Phalanger gymnotis
CTTTTTTGGGGGCGGGCACATGATTTTCAGACACCTATGGTGCCTGAGTTATCACTATGCATTGTTTCACAAAGATCATTTACTTTGTCTATTACAAAATTCATGGGTTCTTTTGAGGTTGTTGTCTTTTGCCTTTCTTATGCCAAATTTTCCTCCCCTTCAATAATTTTTTCTTCCAATTTTTTTAGTTTCTTTTATTCTTTTAAAGAGGTTTTCTATTGTTGATTTAATTTTTTCCTGATCTAATTGAGTTTTTCTAGCTATAAGTTTTTACCCTTGTTCATTTTTAATTTCTCCTATGTATTTAATTTATCTGTTAAGGCGACTCTAAGAGTTCTAGGTGTTCTCAGTTCTTTTCAAAATACACAAGACTATGTGTATCATCAGGTACTGATTCACTTTCATTTGTCTTATATATTTATAATTTTTCAAGAATTCTTTAATGATTTAGTATTTATCCTTATTTTGGGTTTTGGGATTCTATCTGTTGGTTTGTCTGCTTGTGTCCTGGGCTTTTATTGAGGTTCTCTCCTCTTGAAATTCTGTGTTTCAGTGGCTCTGTGGGTTTATATTTTCCTGTGACTCAGTTTCTGGTTCATCCCAATTTCCTGGAGACTAGGTTACAAGGGTGTCCCAGCATCCTTGTATTCATGATAAGGTTGACTGGTCTGGGTCTCTGCCTTGACTATCTTCTCAAGACACACAGCCCTACCCTATTATAACATTCATCAGACCCATGCAGATACCCACCTGGGCATCTAGTCATTTTTTTTTCCTTTTATGTTTCACATCCTTTTCTTCTTGTGCCTAGGCTTAGTCATTGTCTATTGATTTTTTCAGGGAGAGGAAAGGACAGAAAGTAGTTTCTGTGCTTAATCTCTGCAGTAGTAAGAGGAATAACAAGATGGTCCCTCGCACAAACTTGCAACTTAGCTGGCCTAGGTGTGCAGAGACTAGTAGAGGAAGGTTATTAAGTGATTGTATTAAGGATTAGAGTCCTCTGATTTTTTTTTTTTTGGTGAGAATTTTACCTTGTGTGAATGTCTTCTTTCTCCTGCCTATTTAGCTGCAATTACTCAGTATCTGAGGCATAAATCTTTTTTTTTATTAGTGGACTAGAATATTGAAGTGGTTTAGATAAAGTAACAAATCCATCATCTTTCTGGTGACTTCATACGCAATTGTAATTTTATTTTCAATTTCACAGCCTTTATAGTATATGTACACACACACACACACACACACACACACACACACACACACACACACTTTTTAGTTTAGTTTTGGTTTTTTTCCAACCATCTGTCTTATAAATTGTCTGGAGTTAAGCTTCCTTATTGTTTTCTACCCCAATGTATGTGGTATAAATAAAAGGTTGTTATGTGGAAGACAGATTAATCTTCTTCACTTTGGCCTCAGAAGTCAGAATAAGTAATAATGGGTAGAAGATACTAAAAGACACATTTAGGCTTAATATAAATGGAAAGCAAAACAAAACAAATAATAAGCCTTTATAAAAATTAAAGCTTTCTCAAAGCGGAATGGGTAGCCTCAGAAGAATGTAGGTTCTCTTGCACTGGAGTTTGTCAAGCAACAGCTGGATGGCTATTGGTTGGTTGTGTTGTTCAAGGCAGTCTGTTAAAGTTGCATGCTGAGCTAGGTGATCTACGCAGTCTCATTTCTGAATTTTTTTGGTTATACAATGGAGAATGTTCATAATTAAGTATAAGTTTTATTTGTCACAGTCCCCAGCTGAAAAGTCCACACTCAGTCTATTTGATCAGAAAATTAAGACTGTAAAAAGGTCCATCATCTTTAAGCCTGTTTACAAATCTACCCAGGTATTAGTGATTTTTATCAAATTGTGTTCTGTTTCATCCTAGGATTTTTTGATGGCACCCCCCTCCTCAAAGGGCTTTTAAAAGATAGCCATCTAAAGAAAAACTACTATAGTTTATCCTGGACCATTAATTCTCATCATAGCCTTAGGAAGAGATTTTGGTGGAGTAGGCAATAATTTTTTTCTTGTTTTGGGGTGCTCTGAATCACAGTATTTTGGCAAGTGTTCAAGAGGAATGGACAAAATATATCATTAGAATATGATCCCCTGCAGAATATATATTTATTATTCACTACATTGCCAAGAGTGTAGAATTTAACAATGTGCTTTGTCTAATTATGGTATTGGGGTATGGATCTAAGGAATTTAATGTTTCTATGGCAACATTTGATAGGGTGCCTGAGCTGTTAAGAAAAAAATATTGCAATTCTAAGACTAGCTCTTATTATGAAACTAATTCAGTTTTCTTCATCAGCCTAGATAGTCTGAAATTCAAGCTTTTGTTCAAGTCCTTGCACATTTCATCCTGGAAGATAAATATTACATTGGAAAGATTCCAAAAAAAGAAAAGAAAATAGTTCTACAGAGTCTTTATTCTGATTAATTTATAGAGGCTTGATAAATCACAGTCATTTGCCATAATTGTATACATGGCTGCAAAAAGCAATCTTGATGTCAACTAAAAATATGACGACTTGACAACAAAGTACTGAAACTTTATCAGTTAAAACAGTCATGTCTTTTTGAGAGGTAATAAAGTGACTTAATTGGGGGGGTATACTTGGAACTAAAGGAAAACAAATTTTAAAAAGGGTATGAAAAAGGAGAGAGAGAAGAAAAACTTTAGCAAATTGAGTGACAGTGTAATTAAATAAACAGTAGTAAAAGGTGACAGGGAGGGGTGGAGTGGTATAGGGAGATAGGGTGGAGCAAAATGTGAAAGAGATGATGGCAGGAGGTTTGAAGCCAAAGTGGAACTCTGAGGGGTAGAGATCAGACAGGAGTGGGAATAGGTTACTAGAGAAAATAAGGAGTCTTAAAACCAGTCAGATGCATTCTATTTCATTTTTATGTTTTGGCATCAAAGAGGCCAAAGGTTGGTCTTCAAAACTGGTGAGGGTCTGAGTAAATTTAAGTGTACTAGAAAGGGCACTGGACTTAATTCTAACCTCTAATTATTTGTTCAACGTAAGAGCTGGCTCCAGCACAACTCTGAGCCTGATCCTGAAGTCTTGCTTGAAATAGTGCAGAAATGGGAAAAGTCCTTAAGGCACTACAGGCTGTTGAATACCATGACGAATTTAGGTTTCTCAACCTAGACAGCTTATCCCTTCAGCCAGGTTTTGGCAGCTGTCACCAGGTCTATTCACCTAGGAATTACCTTCATTCCCCTGTATATGTGTATGTGTATGTGGGTGAGTGTGTATGTCTGTGGGTATGTGGATATGAGCTATTGGAAATATTACAAAGATCTCATAGACATAGGCAAGGCATCTCTGAAGTGACTTTTCAAAATATTTTAAGTTTGAATGGCCATAGGAATTCCTTGTGTAAGCACAAAATAAAAACAAAAAAGCAAATGAAAATCTAAAAAGCAAACAAAAGTCTACCACAGAGGTAAACTGATGTCTTCCTAATGAGCTTCGCTACTACACAGACCCTTTGAGAACTTTGTAAGCTGCTCCACCATTCGTAGGAAGGCTTTCTTTATCATGGTGCCAACTCTGATTTTTATCAGCCAGATAGTGTAGAAGTCTGGGGTTAAGGTGAGGGAAAAGCATGCTCTACTAGGGAGGATTTGAGCTGGTGAATTGACAAATGAATAGATACAAAGGGAACATTTGTGTTACAGGCAGGACTACACAAACATGCTTTTAGTTCAAGTTCAGTTTTGCAGCAAATGAAGAACTTGAAACTCATTAAATAGGTAACAAAAAAGAGATGTATTTTTCCCTAACACAGCAAGATATGAAGCAAGGACACATTTGTTTAATGGTCTTTAGCTTTGCAGACTAAATTTACTTTACTGATTATGGGAAAGCTTTTGATCAACAGATGATTAGAGCAAGGTATGGTCAATCTAGGGGTATCAGGGACCCATGAAGTTTGAGAAGCTCTGAATATACCTTCATGGGACATTTTAATGCTCTTAGGTGACTAGCCAACTGTGTTAGGGAAGCAGAAGTCAATCAGATATATTTTGTTGTCTTGTAGGGAAAACTAATCCCTATAGCAAGAAAGATGAGGAGATATGTACCTAAACCACATTGTAGGGGACTAGTAGAAGACATGAGCCCAATCCATGTTGAAGGGAAAAGTTGGTAGATATTAATTGTAGCACAAAATTCATCTTGTTGGCCCCAAATTAGATAGGCATGAAATTTTAAGTGATTGTCTTCAAGGTTAAAGTGATTGCTTTAAGCATTAGCAATAATATAAAGGTTAATTTTGACTGTTTCAGGGGCATGTTTGAATATTTTAGTGGAAAAAAGGATGAGCCTCTGCCAATAGTCTCCTAGAAGAAGGACATTAGCAAGATAAACAGGGGATAATAGAGCATTCCCCAATTGATAAGTTGTCAAGGAATATGAAGAGACAGTTTCAAATGAAGAAATCAATATACTTTATATTCATTTGAAAAATGCTCTAAATCATTATTGATGAGAGAAATACAAATTAAAATAACCTTGATATATTATTTTAACCTATCAGATTGGGAAAATGATTGAAGGAGAAAATGAAAAATGTTGGAGGAGATGTGGAAAAATGGGGACATTAATTCATTGTTGGTGGAATTGTGAACTGATACAACAACCATTTTGTAGGGCAATCTGGAATTATGCTGAAAGAGTTATGAAACTACCTATACCCTTTGACATAGAGGTACCACTATTTGGTCTATTTCCAAAGATGATTAGGGAAAATGAAAAAAAAATCCCTGTATGTTCTAGAATGTTTATAGCAGCTTTCTTTGTGGTGTCAAAGAACTGGAAATTTCAAGGATGTCTGTCAATTGGGGAATGGCTGAACAAGATGTATATATGATTGTGATGGAATACTACTGTGCTATAAAAAAGATAATGAGCTTAATGATCTTAGAAAAAACATGGAAAGACTCACAGGAAATAAAGATGAGCAAAATGGGCAGAACCAAGAGAACATTCTATACAGTAATAGCAATATTGTTTTAAGAATGACTTTGAGTGAATAAGTTATTTTGACTGTTATAAATACCCAAATAAACTATAAAGGACATATGAAGAAAGATGCTATCTGCATCCAGAGAAAGAACTGATAAATAGAAGTATGTACAGAATAATTTTACATATATATGCATACGTATACATATACATATGTACACACACTTATACATACATGTACACACATACCTATTTGGGCCTGATGGTGGCCATCTCTAGGGCCAGCAAGAAGGGAAGAAAATAAAGAAATTTACTTGATAACTTTATTGTGTACTTAAATGGAATAGGATGTTGGGCACAGTAGATTTGCAGTCTCATGTGCAATCATCTTTTTAATTTTTCTATGTTATACAAACGCTTGTTTTATTCCATAAATTAAAATAAAATATTTTTAAATAAAAGAAAATACTATGTAATATAGGAGAAGTGAGTGAGAACTAATGGTTTTAAAACACTCCCTTAGGACTATTGAACACTTTCTTAAACAGGGGAAGAACCCATTTTTGTGTATTCTAGCTAAGTATTCTAATTTAGGAGAAAGATATTTTGTGAAAAATTATTATAAAACCATGATATTTCCAATAAGACCAAGGGTAAAACAAGAATGTCCATCATCACCACTGTTATTCAATACTGTACTAGAAATGTTAGCTTTAACAATGAGAAGAAAAATAAATTTAAGGAATTAGAATAGGCAAAGAAGAAACAAAGCTATCACTCTTTGCAGATGATATGGTGGTATACCTAGAGAATCCTAGAGAATCAAGTGAAAATTACTTGAAATAATAAATAAATTTAGTAAAGTTGTAGGATAAAAAATAAACCCACATAAATCATCAGCATTTGGCCCAACCCTTCCCCACCACCCAGAAGGTCATTTGTTTGTCCAGTTGTCTGAGCACATGCTCTTAACCCTCATCTGCCTTTGTGGGGTGGGGCAGGAATCCCTTCTCTTTCAGAAGGGCTAGATGATTCTGTACATATCTTCATCAGTCAATCAATCAATCAATCAAACAAACAAACAAACAGAAAGCATTGATTATGGACTGAGAAGTGCAGTTTCTACCCTTCTGCTCATGTAGTGCAAAACCCTGAACACTGCCATCTAATAAGAACCAGAGGGGAAGCTATCTTCTTTGGTGGATGAAGGACTCACTGTAATGAATCATAGAATTTGAAAGTTCAAAGAGACCCCAGTGGCCATGAACTAAAGGAAATTCCATTATAATATACACATTTTCTTGAAGTACAAGAATGGCTGAGAGGGAAATACTCTTTTAAGGGGAGACTAGTCACCACTTTTAGGAAGTTAAAGAGGTATTGGAGGGCTCCAGTAACCAGTGGGGTCAAGGTCAAGTTCTAAGGTATACCTTGGATTTTAGAGGTATTTAAACATGTCTAGGGGCTCTTGGAACTCCCAGATTAAACAAGATGCCTCAGCCACTTGAGTGGACCAGAAGCATTGGAATGGGCCCAAGCTTCTGAAGTCATGGCAGCCTGTACACAACCTTTAACCTTTGGTGCATTCATTCCTTAAATTATTCTCTCAACCTGGAAATTCAGCTGTTCACATTCATTCTCTTCAATGTCCTATTTCTTTCTCTGCCTTGGCCTTCATCTGCCCTGTAACTCTAGAGATGTTTGAATCATGTCATTTGATCCTAGCAAGTCCTGGGACTTCTCACTTTGATTTTATCTCCTGGGTGGTGAGGGCCTAGATGAAACACTGTTGCTCTCAGCCCAAAAGAAAACTAAAGTCACAAATTCTTACTTTGAAAAAAAATAATTAATCATAAGCATCTATACATTACTAACAAAGCCCAACAGCAAGAGAGTAAGAGAAATTTCATTTAAAGTTACTGTAGACATTATAAAATATTTGGGAATCTACCTGCCAAAAACAAACCAGGAACTATATGAACACAATTACAAAACATTTTTCGTACAAATAAAGTCAGATCCAAATAATTGGAAAAATGTCAGTGGGTGGGCTGAGTTAATATAATAAAAATAACAATTCTACCTAAATTGATTTACCTATTCAGTGCCATATCAATCAAACTACCAAAAATTATTTTATAGAGCTGGAAAAAATAATAAAATTCATCTGGAAGAACAAAAGTTCCATAATATCAAGGAAATTAATGAAAAGAGATACAAAGGAAGGTGGCCTAGTGGTACCGGATCTTAAATTGTTTTATAAAGCACCAATCATCAAAACTACTTGGCTGGCTAAGAAATAAAGTGGTGAATCAGTGGAATAGTTAAGTACACAAGACACTGCAGTCATTGACTATAGTAGTGTACTATTTGATAAACCCATAGACTCTAGCTTCTGGCATGAGAATTCACTATTTAACAAAAACTGCTGGGAAAACTGGAAAATAGTATGGCAGAAGCTAGGCATAGACCAATATCTTACACTGTATACCAAGACAAAGTCAAAATGGGTACATGATTTAGATCTGAAGGCTGATACTATTGGCAAACTAGCAGAGCAAGGAATGGTTTACCTATCAGAAGGGAAGGATTTATGAACAAAAAAAAAAGATAGAGAACATTATGAAAGGCAAAATTGATGATTTTGATTACATTAAATTAAAAAGTTTTTCAAAAAGATAATGCAACCAAGATTAGAAGGGAAGCAGAAAGCTGGGAAATAATTTTTACAGCAGTGTCTCTGATAAAGGTCTCATTTCTAAAACGTATAGAGAACTAAGTCAAATTCATAAGAATACAAGTCATTCCCCAATTGATAAATGGTCAAAGGATATTAACAGGCAGTTTTCAGCAAAGAAATCAATCCTTTCCATAGTCTTATGAAAAAAAGAATCTCTAAATCACTCCTGATTAGAAAAATGCAAATCTAAACAACCCTGAGGTACCACATCATACCTATTAGATTGGCTAACATGAGAAAATAGGAAAATGATAAATGTTGGAGAAGATGTGGGAAAATTGGAACACTAATGTATTGTTGGAGTTGTAAATTGAGCCAACCATTCTGGAGAATAATTTGGAACTATGCCCAAAAGGCTATAAAACTGCATACCCTTTCTTCACCCAAGCAATACCACTTCTACTTCTGTATCCCAAAGAGATCATAAAAAAGAGAAAAGGATCCATATGTACAAAAATATTTATAGCACTCTTTATGGTGGCCAAGAATTGGAAATTGAGGGGATGCCCATCAATTAGTGAATGGCTGAACAATTTGTGGTATATGAATATGTGCTATAAGAAATGAGCAGATAGAATTCAAAAAACCTGGAAAGACTTATATGAATTGATCCTGAGTGAAGTGAGCAGAATCAGGAAAACATTGTGTACAGTAACAGCCACATTGTAGAATGATTAAATTTGATAGACTTAGCTCTTCTTGCAATACAAGGATCTAAGTCAACTCCAAAAAACTCATGAGTGAAAATGCTGTTCACAGCCAGAGAAAAATCTATGGAGTCTGAATGCAGATCGAAGCATACTATTTGCTCTCTTTTTCTCTTGTTATTTTGTTTTATTTCTTTTTTCTCTTTGTTCTTCCCATTGGTTCTCATTCTTCTTTACAACATGATTAATGTGAAAATGTGTTTAATATGAATGTATATGTATAGTCTATATCAGATTGCATGCCATCTTGGGAAAAGTGGAGACAAGGGATGGGGTGAAAATTTAAAACTCAAAAGCTTATGAAGTCAATGTTGAAAATTAAAAATAAATAATTTTTAAAAATAAAAACAATGATAGAGAATACTGTTTGATGTTACTCTGTTTGGGAGCTACTGTACAGGAAGGTGCAAGGTTGATATAATGCAATATATTTTATGCACAGGTATTTTCTTGCCACATTTAATGATAATGAGCTATTACCTACCTGTTATGTTTAGATGCAAACATTTGAAAAGAAGAGTTTTCCCAAAGTATATCCATCAATAGAATCTCAGTATCCTTGATATGAGAGACAGTTTAATATAGTGCAGGGATAATTTAAATGTACTCTGAAGCCCCTGGGAATCCTTTTAGAGGGTTCATAAGGACAAAACTATTTTCCTAACAATACAAAGATTTCCATTTCTAACATAACTACTGTTGAGAGATTATCACCCAAATAAACCTAAACTTTTTTGAGATTCTCAGTATTTTTTAGGAGCATAAACCAGTCCCAAGTCTAAAAAGTTTAAGAGCTACTGCTATAGTATATACAGTGCTGGACTTATCAGAAAGACTTGGGGTTGAATCCCACTTCAGACACTTGTATGACCATAAGCAAGTGACTTCAATTATCTGAGCCTCAATTCCTTCGTCTTTATGGAAAAGAAGGAAAGGATAATAGGGATGCAGTACTTAGAGCATAGTCAAGGGGCTCAGACTACTGCCAACCTACAAAAGTTTCTTGTAGAAGAATTCAATCTCTCTTACCTGGTGGTGCACAAAATAAGAACTGTGGTGAGTTTCCTAGTGTGGAGAGAGGTCAGAACAAGCTGTCTTATCTCCCCCATTGGGCCAATCCATGGCTGTGAATACCTGACCCCTCTATTTCTTTGCTCTTTTCTATTTGTTCTTTCCTGCTTTTAAATAAATGGATATTGAATTGTAATGGAGCAGTCTGGAGGAGCCAAGGGAATTCTAGTGACAGGAGTCCATGGCAGACTGCCACAACTACCATAACAACATTAGGTGAGGAGCCAATGTAGCCCCGATTACTTGCCTGTCTGACCCAGTCCAGCAGTAAATCTACCCAGAAGCGGTGAGACACTGTTTCCTACAGGCAAGGGAGCAACTCAGAAAACAGTTATGACTCATCTGGAAGTGAATTTAATGGAGGTAATGTTTTGTAGTCATCACTATGAGTTTGACCCTAGTCTTTTCTGACGACCAAAGTAGTAGAAGGGAGTATTTGCCCTAGTTTAGGAAGACATCTTTGTAATTCTGTTAATATTACTTCTTCTTAGCAAATAACCCTTTTAAAAATCTAATTTATGTCATTTGCTTTTTGATGATTTCAAAGAGATGCCAGCTGATTAATTTACAATGAAGATATACTAACTGGCACAACCAAATGATATTGGAATAGTAATGACTAGCAATTGATAGGAGAGGAAACACACCAGATGGGAACTTGGGCTGATCACTTGGGAAAAATAACCTTTGCCTCTCAGAGAAGGTACTCTTTGAACCTGCAACTGATGGGTGAGGGCTGGGATAGTCAACCAAGAGTCTGTAAGAGTTACATGTAAAAGGAGAGTTTGGATTCAGTGACCACTAAGCATCCTTTAAGCACTAACTCTATGATCACATGATTTCATTCCAACCATTCTACTGAAAAAAAGAAGAAAAAGACCTTTACTAGAAGTGTGATTGTGATTATTGCAGAGAGAGAGAGAGAGAGAGAGAGAGAGAGAGAGAGAGAGAGAGAGAGAGAGAGAGGGAGACAGAGAGATTCTAAATGATTATACTGACTCAGAAATCATATCCTACTCAGGTACATTTCTTTCTGGAGTCCTTTAATGACTCACCTGACATTGGAAGTAAACAAGGACTTAGCGTGTCTCAGATGAGAACAACTGCTTCTCCCATGCTTCCCCCACTCCATTTGACACAAGACAAAGCTGAAAAAAATGGACAGCTTAAAGTAGGTTGGGTCAGAACCCATTGGGCAGAGTTCATCTTCAAGCATTTATACAATTCAATAATGGAACATAATGATTCCAGATCAGTTGATTTTGTATCATGTCTTCATGAATATAAAGTGAGCTAAACACACTTGCGATGTCAATGGGATGTGTACACTTGCTGATAATTCCATTTGAAGGCATTCTTGGTAACAATGACAATGTCTCTCTCATAATAAAATGGTATCACCCCATTTATATCTCACCCACAAAAGTCTGTTCATAACCCTTATCCAAATTTTCCTTTTTTCCTGCATATCCTAGCATGATTACCTTTGGCATAAACAAGATTACCATTACTTCTTTGGAGAAGAAAACATTTATTTGCCACAAATGTTTTTCAATGTTTCTGAAGAATTTACAGTAGTAAAATTTATAGACTGTTTATACATATTCCAACCATAGGAATGAGAATAACTTTTTTTTAAGTTTAGAATAACACATTGAAATGTGTTGACCTACAAAAGAAAATGTCTTTTATTTCAAAGTCTAACTGAATCACTTAACTAGCTCTGCCTTTCTTTTATCATTGATGACCAAAAGATAGATGTTGTATTGGCTCAAAAGCTTCTTGATGGGGTCATTTAAAAATATTTTCACCCCAGTTCAACTGAAACTTCTGAAGTACATTACCCATGTAGTGTCAAATGTTGATTTATAAGCCAGGGATGCGTCCTTATCAACTTTTTTTTTTAAAGAACTATCTTCTAGGCATGCTTTGAAAGGATATCAATCAGAATTAAGATGAACATATAACTCCATATCTATATTTGTAACCATGGTTTTTGTCCTTAAAAAGGTGACTCAAGCCCCTATGTGCCAATTGTAAACGACCTCTTCCATCAGGGAATCCACCACTTTTGTTCACAAACCCCATCCTTCACACTTCGGAAAAAGGGCCAACACCTCCCCATGGTACTCTCACCATATCTGTAGTGAAATATATAACCTTAAGTAAGGTATCTGCTCTAGACATAGAGGCACTTGATATTAACAGAACTACGTGAAATAAAATCAGATAATATAGCCTAATTTTTTGTTTGATGTGAAACAACAGACATTAGTTGGGTGTGCCTGTAGTTTTACGTTGGTCATTTATGAGTTCTCTCTATCAGAAAAAAAGCAGTTTTGTTTAATGCTTACTGAAATTAACTGCTTTGGAAAACTGGAGTAGCAGCTCACGCCTATAGTTCTGGTTGATAAGGAGGTTGAGAGTGGTGGATCTTTTGACTTTGGAAGTTCTGAACTACAGCAAGGCTAAAGCCTGTCAAATGCCCATGGTAAATCTGATGCTGATATGGTGAACTTGCAGGAACAGAGGGCCAACAGATTCCCAAGAATGGTTGAACTGAAGCAGGAAAAAAATGAAGCAGGTTAAAACTTCTATCCCAATCAGCATTGAGAATGGGCCCATGAGTGGAATGACTGGTGTACTTGTAGCCTGGGTGAGATAGAGTGACCCAATATAAAAAAAAATATGGCAGACTGAATTTTTTTTCTTTTATAATTGTATACCTTATTCAGGGAGGAGACCACAAAATTGGGGCAGCTAGGTGGTACAGTGCATCCACTGTGTGCTGTCTCAGAGTCAGAAAGATATCTTTGCAAGTTTAAATCTGTCCTCAGATATTTACTACCTGTGTGACACTAGGCAAATCACTTAACACTGTTTGCCTCTGTTTCCTCATCTGTAAAATGACCCGGAGAAAGAAATGACAAGCCACTCTAGTATCTTTACCAAGAAAACTCTAAATAATATTATGAAGACTTGGACACAGCTGAAAAATGACTTAATAACGAGACCACAAAATGGACTATGTCTTTAATTAGATTCAGCCTATTTATTGTGTTGGTACCATACTTGATAAGGTTTTCATTTGTATAAGATTTTATGGATTTCTGCTTTTCATTGAATCATCAGATTATTTTAGGCAGGAGTACTTACCATAACTTGGCATAATCTTTTCTTTGGTGGCAAAGGCGTTATACCCATAGGAGAGTTGTACTTATAGGAAGAATGAGGGGCAGAATCAAACCTAAGTGGTCTGGAAAAATCAACTAAATTTTGGCTGTTTTCGTAGATGGGAAAG
>JAQQSZ010009343.1:0-12799 GCA_028646595.1 Phalanger gymnotis
TATATATATATCACACCTAAAAATCTATAAATGAATTGATTTAATTGGTATTCAAATCAAAGGGAAGAATATATGTGCTTAGAAAATGTAACAAACCACATGACAGTGCCATCACGGGTCATCTCAAATAACCATTTTACAATTGCAGTAAAAAAGAAAAAAAGGTCACAAAATTGGCCTGGCTCTACGGAGTGGGAGCCAATGTGAGAACCACCATGGATGGTTTTTGTATTTACTTAACATAGAGAAAGGCAGATCTCTTCATCTCTGCCAGATCCAACTGAACTCTGACTTACTCAACTCTTGCCCCAAACCACCTAGAAACCAATCCAGACTGATTGACTGCTCACCAGACTCAGAGTAATGGGAGTCACCAACTTTTCCTTCAGGTAAAATGGACTGTGGAACAAACCTTGCCATCTGCACTGATATTGCTTTCTAAGGATTTCCTGGCTTTACCATTTGCCTTACTTGTATGCCCAACGGTATCCTAATATCATCTGACCTTCTGACAATCTAAAGATGCCTGTTTGAGCCATGCAGTCTGCCCTTCTGCTGTATTCCTATGACTTTTAGGACTTAGAACTTTTAAAAGCCTTTTCATTTACCTGGCAACTGAACTCTCTAATAAAATATGGTCTCCTCCCTCCCCACCCCCACAAAGTGTAAAATTGACTATAAACTGTCTTTCTGCAGTTGTTATCCATCCCCCAGAACTGAGCATAGCACTTGGAACTTAGTAGGAAGAGGAATATAATAAATGTTTTTTTTCATTAATTAAAAAATAAGTATTGTGCTAAGAAGATCTCTCCCTCCCTCCCTCTCCCTCTATCCCTCTCCTGTCGCTCTCCCTTCCCTCCTCCCTCTCTCTCTCTCCAGAAATTATACTTAAAATGCAAACATGCTGGGGATTTGCCTTGGTTGATGCAAAGTTGTATAAAGACGATGGTATTTTGAATTTTCTGAGAACTCTTAATCTGATAGAAGTAGAGTTTGAAAAGTGAATGATGCTTATTCTTGGGATGTTAACCTGTAATAGCTTGGGGCCCTCCTGGCATCTTTTCTGTGGGGTCATTCACTGCCTTACATATTTCATAGGTGAGAAAATCAAAGGCCACCAGAAAGCTAAAGGATTAAATGAACCTTAAATATTTAGGCTTCAGGCTTCAGACGCCTTTTCACATAGAAATCTGGCCTTTTCTGGAAAGTGCATTTAAGAGGTGAAAAGAGAGAAACCTGGAAGCTATTGCAAGTGAATGATATTTTTGTTTGAGTAACAGAGGAAAAGTATCAGGGCTACAGATTTTTCATTTAAAGCCTATGTGTGCATACCTCCATAGTATAATCCTAATGGACTGTATTTTCTGGATGTTTAATCATTCAGCCTCTAGTCCAGAGTAAAAAGATGGGCTCAACTAGCTTAGAAAGTGGGATGCTGTCAGGATGAAGAGATTCAGCATCCAAAGACTTTCCATTTATTCAGTTCAGCATCTCTGGAACTAGAATGAGCCAAAAGAGAAGAGCTACCCAGAGGCTTTCAGCTTCACACTTTCCTTGGGAGTGGAGCAGGAGAAAGGAGCTTTATCTTATACTGGGCAGTGCAGGAAGAGAGATGTTCAGTGACCCACGCAAACCCTCTCCCTTGAGTACTATGGTCTACAGGCAAAATACTGGGCTCCTCTGAGAAGCTGACAAACTGAGGTTTGCAAATAGAATCACCTTGTCTGTGGGTAGGAGGTCGGGGTGGCTGCTGTCCATGGTGTGGCTGCAGGGAAAAGGAACTGACCTAGGTGGTTCAGATAAAGAAGCCTCCCCAACTGGCAGCAGTACCCCTGAGCACAGCTTCTGTGAACACCGCCAGTTCCTGGTCTGGGGCTCTTTGCTAGCAGTGTTGGGCCTAGGTTGAGAATGATAGTAGACAAATGACCTCAAAACGCACTCCACATACTTGAACACTTCTGGTAGCCAGCTTAGGGAGAAAACAATGCTTAGAACAAAAGTCAAAACCACAAATGTGCAAACTGCTTAACTAAAGGAGAGAAGTAGTCAGACTGGTTATAATTGGAGCAGTGTATTTATGTTTTCAACCTATAGACAACTAGAAAGAAAATACCTTTTCAAGTCCAAGGTTGAAGGGAGGAAGTGGACCATAAGAGTCTCTGTGTAAACAAACCAAGAAACATGTGAAAGAGTAACAGATATATTTCAGTGTGGGTTCTGAAAATTAATAGCCTAGAGACTGAGAAGGAGAAGGAGCAAACAGTTATTACTTCCAGTCACGAAGGTGAGGGTCCAGAGAGGGAAGGATCTTTGTAAACACACAGTAGGTTTGTGGCAGTGTTCCCTAATTGGGGTGGGGGTGGAGGTTTCCTAAGACTGTTTAGGAACCCAGGTAAACTTCCAGCCTTCTTCATCTCTCCGTACAAAGGCTTGTCCCTGCTGGAAGGAATGGGTTTTCACATGGCAGTGGGGTGTCAGGGATGTGGAAAAGGCCACATCTGTTTTGTTGGGTGAGACATCAGGAGTATAGCCAGGTGAGGTGAAAGGGGGAAAAGGGTCAGGGGAAAGGTTAGACATGGTTTTTAAAGCACCTGGTTGGTTGGGCACCCCAGAGAAAAAAGCCAAGTCCTCCTCTTGTTGGCTGACTGTGTTGTGCAAGGGTGCCACCTGAGCACTCTCGTAAGAAATGGGCAGACCCACAATGCCACCATGTTCATAGCTGACCTCTTCACTGGAAAACTGTGGGAATCTGCTCCTTTTGGGCTGAGAGAGCATGGCACTGTAGTTAGCTGGCACACTATCATCAATGGTGTCAAGGTCTTTTAATCCAAGGGTCTTCAGAACCCATGAGTCCACAGGGGGACTTGGCTGCCCCTCACAGGCAGCAAACTCACTAAAGAGATTTCTCTTGGCATTCTTGGGATGGGGGGTATCTATGGCAGAGTGCCTTCCCTCCTTTGTTTTCCTCTTCCCATTTTCTGTACACCCATAGATTTGGGTGGGTCCATTTTGCTTCAGCAATTTCTAGAGGAGACAAAATTTGATACACTTGTAAGGAAATAAGGAAATGAGGCACCCTCCTAAAATAAGTTACAGCACATGCTTATTGGTAGCTTTTGACCAGTTAAGAGATTTTAAATATTGGAGATGCCTGATGTTCCCAAGTACCTGCTTACACACAGCACCCAGAAGTTCAGTACCACTGACTTCTTTGGATTTACACTAATTGTAGTCTCTCGACCATTCATTCTTCCAGCTCTCAGGGAAAGGCTCTACTTGGATGCCTTCTGGATGGCTCTCCTCTGGGAAGGTGGAACAGCATGAAAGAATGGAAAGCATGCTAGATGTGGAGTTCACAAACCTGGATCCAATGCCTAGCCCTGTCTCAGTGGCAGTGGGGCTAGTCAGCTCTTGAGGCCTCAGTATCCTCACCTGGTTTAGAACAGGTAACCTCCAATATTCTTTCCAGTGTGAAGTCTCTAGGCCTATGACCTGTAAAACCCACCCAGGAAGCTATGCAACAATATAGGAAAGCAGAGTTTTCAGCTATTGGATGGTTCGAATTGCATCATTTAGCATAAATTGCTGTTCAGTGGCTCTCAATAAAGCAAATAAAATAACAAAGAAAGGAAAACAACACACTAGAGCTGTTTTAAAAAAATATAAAAGATTGGGCAAGGGGGAGCAAGTAATGATTTCTAAAGAATAATTTGGAATTTCTTTCACAATGCTAAAAAAGGCTATTTGCTTTATACTTAGGGAAAAAAAAACCTTAAGCCCAGAGGGATGACACACCCTATTTAACATCACACATTAAATCTCAGATAAATCTGAACTTTGGCAAGAAGCCAGGACTGAAAATTGACAGTGAAAGTAGCCACATTTATAGGATGAACTAAGAATCTGGTTATCTGGCCAGTCTCTGTCCCTTTTACACTTCTGAAGCGCAGCAACATTAGCAGCATCAAAGGAGGAGACCAAAACGGAGTCTTTGCTGTATATGGCTTATGTGTATCAGTCCCATGGAGCTAAAGGCAAAATATGCAGCCCTTTGCCCAACTCCTTTCTGGTCAGCATAGAACAGGAGTTCTTAATCTGGCAATGGAGAATTTAAAAAATACATTGTTGATCACTGTATTTCAGTATAAATGGTTTTCTTTGTAATAATATATATATATATGTATGTATATATGTATACATACATATATATATATATATATATATATATATATATATATATATACAATTTTATGCATTTAAAAACATGGTTCTGTGAAGGGGTGCACAGCCTTCATAAGACTGCCAGAGAAGACCATGACACAAGGGAAGTTTAAGAATTCTTCCTGTAGAATTTCATTTCTTTTTGCTCACTTCTCTTCATATCTTTCTTCCTTCATTTGCCATAACTGTCTTTCTTTGATCTTGCCCTTTCTTGTATTGAAGCTGCCTTTCCAACACAACCTAGGATGTTTAAGCAGACTAAGATATCGCCTAAAAGAGTAGCACATGGGTGATACCACATAGATGATCTGTGCCGGTGGGTCCAGTGGTCTCTTCTAGCATTACAACCAAATCCTTTTTGGCTTGACAAACCAAAGTAAGAGAAAAACAAACCAACAAAAAACTTGAGCACACCTTATCAAAACTTGTCATTTGCTTTTGGAAAAGAGCAGCCCAAATTTTGCGATAAGTGACCAAGGTTGGGACTCTATCTCTACCCATGAAAAGAACCTTCCTCTGCAGAAGGCTCACTGGTATGTACAAGACCAAACTCTGTAAGCTTTTCTTGATAGAAATTGTCTTAAATTAAGTCCCCACTTTACAGTGTTTTAGGAAAAGAAAGAAAGAGCAAAGGAAAAGGAATGGTAGCCAAACGGGCTATTCCTTTGGGCTTTCATCTCATCCACTCAGTGTCAAGATATCTAGAAGAAGGAAAAAGCATCCTAGGGTGTTGGGAGAGCCCTTTTGGGATCTTTATAAGGTAGAGTGGTACAGGGGAAAATATAGATGAAATGGGTTTCTCTCTTCACTGACAGGGAAGTTCCCTCATAAGGAATGTCATTGAGCCACCAGAGAGTTACTTTGCCTCTTCTTTGACATGTGAGTTTGGGCAGAGATACAGTCACTTCTGACTAGCTCCACATGAGAGCAGCTCCCTTCCCTCCAGGTATAGAAACACTTGGGAACCAGCTTAGGTTTATTAATGATGGGAGTGATGATAATCATGGTAGAACATGAATAAAAACAGGGCCAAAGAACAGAAATGGGGAGACTTTAACAGTCTCAAATACTGAATCTGCATACAAATCTGTAACTAGAATGAGGAGATCCAGACTTTGCCCAACATGCTAATAATATCCAAGTGTTAGGGGGATACTTCCTCCCTTTATAACTTTCTTTATCTGAATGTTCCCGTTTAATCATGTGCCTCTTTCCCTGGGATTGCTTTCAGAGTCCTATCCATGTAGTAGTTCCAGAAATGAAGATGATGGAATTGGCCATTGATGGTAAGACACCCAAGATCAGTACCCCTCTTGGTGAGCACTTTACTAGCTTCCTCAGAAGTGCCTTCAGATTTTTTTTGTCACCAATCCCCTACACAAAACCTAACCTGTCCCAAATATCAGAATTATAGTTATGGCTCTGCGCACTGTGAGGCTGGCTAACCTTTATGACCCAGGGTAAGTCACCAGCCCTTAGACCTTAGCCTCCACATTTGTAAAATAAGAATAAAATCTAACTCCTAATGAATTCTCAGAAATAGGAGATATGAGGGGAATATCTGTGAAAGCACTTTCCTATCTGGGATGTGCTCACATCACACCTGTGCCTAGCTAATCCCCAGTTTCCTTCTAAACTTGCCTCAAGTGCTGCCTTTACCAATGCTATTGCTCCCCTGCCACAAATTACAATGTATTATGTGTGTGTGTGTGTGTGTGTGTGTGTGTGTGTGTGTGTGTGTGTGTGCTCATACAGCTTGTCTCTTCAATTAGTAAGCCCTCTGAGAGCAGGAATCATTTCACTTTTGTCTTTGAATCTCCAGCACCAAGCACAGTACCTGGTATACGGTAGGCACATATTACCTATTGATTGACTGAATAAGCTAGCTTATGCTATAAAGTCATAAGTAGGATTAAAAGTATATTTCCAAAAGCACCTTTTCAGCATTTTGTCTTTCTTCCAGGAACTCAGAATACTCTCCAGCCCTTCCCTGACCCCCCAACTCCCTCCTAGCTTCACAATGAAAGCACCACATACCTTGGCTCTCTGCTCAAGGCATTTCACCAAAGCCGAATTCAGGTATTGTCTGAGGTTGTTGTTTTCTTCATGTAACCTAGCAAGTTCTTCCTCCTTCTGCAGCAGGGTGTCTTGGAGCTAGGGAGGAGATGCCCACAATGGTGAAAGCTGCTTTCCAATATTGACTTTGTAATTTTATCAATCGGCTCATGGGCCTGCTCAGACTCCATTATGCCTTTGTTTGCTTTACGAAGACAATCTTGGGAAACTCTAGTCCTACGTTCAGTGTGTCTTTCCCATTCCCCACCTGACTGTTCAGTTTTCAGCTTTCAACTTTGCCTGTTCTTTGCAAACTATTTGACAAGATTGTGACATTCCCAAAATGACCTCTCTTGGCAAATAACTCCTCCATGCATGTGTACGGAAAGCAGGTACCACCCCCAGCTGCTCCAGCAGAGATAAGGATACTCAGAGAAAATGCTTTCCTGGAACCTGGCTCTCTACAATTCACAAAGGGGTTGAGTATGTCTGATCTGTCTTCTGTGACTTGGGTTTAAATTCCTCTGCAGGAGGAAACAAGAAAACCTCCAAGACAGGAAGGCTACACTGACAAGATTGCCTCAGCTTCTCTCTCTCTTGCCCTTTCTTGGGCCTTTGCTTGTTGTTGGAATCCCATACTGAAAGCCATCTCTCGAATGAGAAGAGGGAGCGAAGGTGGGGTAGCCATGAGGAGTTGTCACTCTCTGTAAGGAATCACAGGGCTGCTTTATCCCAGTCATCAACCTTTACCTGCTTGTTTCGGTAGAGTTGGGAAGATAGCTGATTCCCTGCCCCGGCATAATCCTCATGGACCAAGAAATCCAAACCATTGCATTGTTCTGGGGGAAGACAAAAAGACACATTTTGTTGGCCATATCCATGCAATAGAATCTCTCTGAGGGCCTTGGATACCAGGGAATGTGTCAGCATCTTAATTACTCCAGCTAAGGAGTATGGAAAAATCCCTGAATCATCACCTTCCATTTTCAGTTAGGTGAGTCCATGAGGAAAAAAATCCATAGAATTTAGCATCTGGTGGCCAGAAAGGTGACTTGGTCACTGTACACATATTGATTTTAAAATATTATCAAATATTACATAAGTGCACACACAAAAGTAGGAAGCTTTTATGGTTTTGATTAGTATATATGTTAATGTGATATATTATACCATACACGTATGTGTGCACATAATACAATATGTATACACACCTCACGTGCATATACATGGATATATGCATATACATGTGTGTTTTGTATAATTCCCCATTGAGAACATTGCCCAATTCTACCTTTCTTTTCCACCTTTGGACAACAAAACAACATCGTGTCAATGGCTCTGGAGTCAATCTTTGTTGCTAATGGAATTGGGTCCTCAAGGAAAACCCACCTCCCTCTTAGATATATCTGCATGGACAGAAGTTGCATTGGACAGCTAGCTATGTGCTGGTAGATGCACCATGTAGACTTTAGATCATCTTTGTCTAAACACCTTTCCTGGGGTAAAGGCATCCCACTATCAGAGTATCACTTGGCTGCACTTGCATGATCTCCAGTCCCTTTTTCTTGTTCCCCAAACAGGTGATAATTACATTATAAGCAGCAAAGGAAACTTCCACAAGACATTAAAACAAATAATGCCTCTGATATGACTCCATGGGTCATATATGCATGTAATGCTTTTCTCTTATTTTCCTTCCAAATAGATAGTCTGTCTTTCAAAAGCACTCATTGTATTAAAGTGTGGTCATTTTAAAGAGTGGGGGAAGAGGAGGAGATGGGGATTTGGGCCTCAATTGCTTGGTTTAATCTTATTTCAAAGTATATGGTGATAGAGGGCTAAATCCAAGTCACATTTTTCTCAGGCCCTGTAAAATTTCAGTGTCTTTTAACTGCTGTGTATTACCTATGAGAAAGAACTTTGTGGTCCAACTAACAGCTTCCATTCTTAGAAACTGAGATGTGTGTGGAATAAGTATCATGAGAGAAGGCCATTTTATACTAACTGAATATTATAGATCATAATTAGGGATCAGGGAGTCATGATGTGAGAATTCAAATCCATACCTTGGCAATGTAGGAAGGGGCTTTTATCCCCTACATGCCCACTGTCCAAAGACACAAGTGTTCTCTTAGTCATATAGAATGACCATTTACCACTTACAAGACTCTGGAGATAACATCTCCAAGATGATCCTTTCCTGCTTTCAAACCAATCAGGCTGGATTCACCTAATAGGAAAGGTTTAGCTTTAACAAGCATCTTGACTCCAAAAGATGGAATTGGACAGCTCATAGTTCTTGGCGACCTAAAGATCACTTAGTCACTACAATGGCCCTTTTCCCTTTCTCTGAACCACAACACAAATGTTGTTGCACAAGAAGGTGACCTCCCTAGGTTCCCTTTTTGCCAGAGAAAAACCAGCAGGTCACTTTGTTTCTGGATACATGATGATTTGGGCTTCTTTGAAAATGAGCTAGCAGTCCCCTGTTAAGTCTAGTCACAGCTCCCTCCCCCTTCCCAGACACTTTCCAGCATTGGGTGTAATTGGTGTGTTTGGGGGCTGGAAAGCTCCCGGAGCAGTGCTGGGGAAAGCAGAAGAGCGAGACTTACCCTGTGCCCGTGGCTCTTGTTGGGGCTCTATGTTGTCCAGGAGACCAGCAGCCCAAAAAGAGACCCAAGTTTCCCTGGAAACGTCAACACTGGATGCTGACGTTGAGGTGGAATGGGGGCAATTATAGTCCTGGCCCCCTGCAAAGTGCTGATCTTGGCAGGGGAGACTGGTGCTCTGTAAAATACAGCACAAGGGGTGGGGTCCAGAGAGGTGGGGTGATGCCAAGCAGGGCAGAAAAGGTAGGAAGTGGAAGGAGACATTAGATACGCTGAAAAGGAACAGTGAAGGTATGAGAAGTTGGCTTGTGCTTCGTTTGTGACTGGCCAAAGTGCACTTAATAGAATTTCTTTTAACTTCTTGCTTTGACCAGGAAGCAAAAGCAAACACCCCGTCCTTTTGGACACCTAGACGATCCCAGTGACACTTCTTTCCTGCTTTCTAGTGTGTTTCTTTTTCTTTAATGGGCAAATAAGAGAGTAACATAAGATAGAAGTTCTAAGTAGTATCCCCAAATTTTAGCATTCTCAATATTCTCACTTAATGGTTGTCAAAAAAAAACAAAAACAAAAAGCACAGAGAACCTTGCCTGTACCTGCTGAAGGTGGTCTGTGACTCCAAACAAAAGCAAAAAAGGGGGGAGAAAATCCTACAAAACAAATCGCCAGATCCAACACATAGTTCTGCCTCTGTAAGCAGACGCAGAGTCTGAGATCTATTTCCCCCCATTGCTCAGACATCACTCTATGTGATTAAGGACAAAGTGGGCCAAGGGCCAAACTAGGGCCAACCTCAGTCTTGTGCTCCTTGTTAATTTGGTTGGAGGATCCCACAAGAGGAGGAGTGGCCCCAAGAAATGAGACATTTCTTGGTTAACCTGAGATAGAAGCCCCCCAATAAAACTCCTAGGGGTATCTGTCTGTCTGTCTGTCTGTCTGTCTATCTATCTATCTCTTTGAATGATGTTTCCTTTTTGTTTTCCTGCAGATAGCTCATGTCCAACTTGTCCAAGCCAGGAATACTGTAACATATTCAAGGACAAGTTGGCCCCAAGCCTAGTTCTTCCACTGGAAGTTGCTGGTTTTGCACCTTTCAATTGACACCTACATTCATGCAGGCATGCATTCACACATACATGTTGAACATAAAATAATAAAGTAATTTAGTGTTTAAACTTGTGTGGTGAGTTCTCTAAGGTGCATCCCAATGATTACTCCTAAGTCTCAATCTTGATTCCAACTCACATCTGCACTTCAGTTTGGGCATAAAGTAGACACAGGGAAGCTTCTAGTCCTAATCCCTCTCACTCCTGGGTCTCAGTCCTCCAGCACAAACATCACCCGATATTTCAGGCAGTTAATGTAAGGAATCCCCCTTCGCCATCTCTCTCCCTCCAACAGGTAGAGTCATCCACAGAGCAAGACAAAACAAGGCTCCCAGGCACACAGCCTGTCCGGGTTATTCGGTCACCATCTCATTTTCTTTGTATTGGTAAATATTTCATCTTCCAGAAGTCACCTATTTCCGCAGCGTTAGGGCTGAGAAAGATCTTCCTATCGTTATGACATTAGAGTTTTCTTAGGCAAAATACAACCAAAGTGGGAAAGGGGGCGAGGGGAGAGGCAGGGAATTAAGAAATGTCATGCCTTGTTCATTTTCTCTGCAACTTGTTGAAAAAGGTCCCGTTTTGAAGCCAACCCAGCTTGGATGCCACAGACCCAGAAACGTGAGCCAAGTTTATCATTTCCCCCCCGTCCCCAAAAGAGCGGGTCTGCAAGCTCACTCTCTGGGCTCAGTAAGGACTTCTCCATTAGAGAACCAACACCTGAAGCAACCAGCAAAGCCCGCAACAGAGACTCGCGCTCTGCTGGGATGTCCGAAACAAAGTAGAGTGAGGTAGGGAGGTGAGAGAAGTGAGGAGGGAAGCAAAGTCTGCAAAGAAATCCAGGGACCAGGAATGCAGTCCTGGGGCCGCGAGCCGGAGGGCAGGGCAAGCCTCCCAGGAAGGCACGGAAAGTCAGATAGAGACAAGTGCAGAAATGAGGAAGGGGAGCGAGCGCAGTGAGAACCTGTTCGGAGTCGCAGGTGCCAGAGAAAACTGGCTCCCCGGCTGGAAGACGCCCTGAATCTCCGGCGCGAGTTTCTCGTCCAGCCCCAGGGCCAAGGCGCCTGCCTTCCCGGTCCCCACTTACCATCTTGCTGGCTGGGGCCGCGGCAGCCGCAGCCGGGAGCGCCCTTTCCCCAGTCCCGCCCCACAGAGGAGCTTTAAATGGCTGGGAGGGGGTGAGCCTGGGGAGGCGAGTTCTAATCCCCAGGAGCTCGCGGTGACGCCTCGGGGCTTTCTGGAAACGCTGCAATCTGATTTGGTGCGAAGCTGTCAAACTTGTGACGCCAGGGAACAGCCTGGCAGCCGGCTGCTCTAAGGTCACCGTGGACCGCGCACAGACGGGGAAGGCACCGGCTCGGAGCGCAGGACGAGGGCCAAGTCCTCGGCTAGCAGCGGGACTAGGGGTGCCCAGCGGCGGAACCAAGGTTGCCCAGAAGCATTTCAAAACGGGCGCCCTGGCCAGTCTGCCGAGCTGCGCCGTGACGGTGCCCTTGGCGTCGTCGCGCAGCTCTGGGTGCGACCAGCGAAGCCGCGCCGGAATCCCGCAGATGGAGCGCACTGCGCCGAGCTGTCTGGCCGGTGCCCAGAGAGTTTAGAAAGGTAGCTCTGCCCCTGCGGTTGTCCGAGAAGCCCAGCTGGAAATACTCGGAACCGAGCAGCCAAGGAAAGTGATGGGGGAAAGGGGTTAGAAGCAGCGGGAAAAGTGGAAACGGTGCCAGCCGTGCCGGGAGTGGTCAAGCTGATTGAGACAGCCCCTCGGAGAAGGCTCAGCAGCTGTGACCAGCAGCAGCTCCGGCTGTCGCTCCCTGCAGCCTGGAGGATCCTCGAGTTTAGATCTGGGAAGGACCTTGCCAGACGTTAATCCCACCCCCTCCATGAAAGAAAAGGAAACTGAGGCCGGACAGTGGAAGTCACAAGCGCCAAATCACTAACATTAGTTAGGAGTTACTGGCACAGGGAGACCTATGTTCATGCTTTCTATGTATGTTAAAGGCTCTCTGATGTTAACGTTGTACGGGAAAGCTGAGGCATGGAACCTGACCTTTATCTGAGCAAGCATCCCCTTCACTTCCTTCCTGAGCAGCGGGTGTTCAGGCCTGAAAAGAGAGAGAAAGTAGTTCCCTTCTCTTTCCCATTTCCCAAAGCCTAAACCTAGTGGTCTTTCCCCAGATTGTCCGGGCAAAATCTACTCATGCCCTGATCACCCCATAACCTCACCTGGCACGTAGGACCCTAACCTTCCTAGTGCCCTTCTCCTCTACTCCCAAAAAGAGCTAATCAGCCCTCTTTTTGTTCAGTCTACTGCCTCTTGGCCCCACTCCTTCACCAAACATTCTAGTCCAAACCATCTCCAGCCACCACTCCCCATGGTGAGTTCTCTCCTTTCATTAGAAGGTAAGTTCTTTGAGGATATTGACTTGGCTTTTGTGCCCCCAGACGATAGCACTGAGCTCGGATTAATAAATTTTGAGTTATTCATTCATGCATTCATTCATTCACTCATTCATTCATGCATGCATTGGAGCTAATTCAGATTCTGAAGAAGCTACATGCACACACAGCATACAAACAAACCAAGGAGGAGCTTCTTTCCACAGTTTCTCAGCGTGGTTTGTCCAGGTCTGCCCAGACTGAAGGGCAGTAAAGTAAAAAAAGATAGAAAAAGAGAGTGGGGAGGAGAGAAAAACCAGTGACCCTGCCCAGTTCAGAACAAGCATACCCACGCTTTTGGTAACCACAGTGGTGATCAAGGTGTTTGATTCTAATTTCCAGAGTGAAACACATCATCTTAAGGCCCAGTCCTCA